>PVJS01001077.1:0-105901 GCA_004027185.1 Glis glis | reverse complement strand
TGCGCGGGCGCGCACGCGCATGATTTATCTCTCTCTCTGTCTCTCCTCTCTCTCTCTCTCTCTCTCTCTCTCCCTGTCTCTCTCTCTCTCTACCTAGTGAGGCCCTCTGCAACTTCGTGAGACCCAGTTTCAAAAATAAAGCATAAAAAAATAGGGCCGGGGGCGTAGCGCGGAGGTAGAACGCCCCTGCGTTCAATCCCCGGTACCGCAAAAAAAAAAAAAAACAGATGTTGAAGTATGGCAAATTCAATTCATTTTGTATTCTGAACTAAATGGACTCTTACTGCTACCCCTCACCCTAGCATATATATGTAATTTCTTTCAAATTGATCTCTCTTTTCAAATAGTTCTCCAAGTTCTTCTTTGTTAATAGTACCCACTTAACTTAAACCTCATACTTGGGTTCTAATAAATCAAAATATAGATATAACCCTGCCAGTAATAAATTTTCACATGTCATGAGGTTAGATTAATACACAAAAGACAGAGTAAGTCCTATTCAAAATTGACCAGTGTTGGAAACAGAATAGAAAGCCCAGAAGTGAACCCATGCATCTTAAGCCACAAAGTTGCTAAGAACACACACTGGAGAATGTACAGTCTTTTCAATAAATGATGTTGGTAAAACTGGATACACCCATGCAGAAGAATGAAACTAAAGCCCTATCTGCCACCAGTTACAAAAATCGACCCAAATGGATTAAAGGCTTAAATGTAAGACCTGAAAATACGAAACCAGAAGAAAACATACAAGAAATGACTCAGGACACTGGAATGAACGAAGATTTTTTTTGACAAATCCCCAAAAGCACAGAAAGCAAAAGCAAAAATAGACAAATGGGTTTACTTCAACAAAGTGAAGAGACACCCCACAGATCAGGAGAAAATAATGCAAACTCTACATCTGACAAGGCTTATATCTAGAGCATGTAAGGACTCCAAAACTCAATAGCGAACGGCCACATATCTTGATTTAATACTGGGCAATAGTCCTAAATAGGCCTTTTCAAAAGAACTATACAAATGACCAATAGGAATATGAAGAAACCGTTCAACTTCGGTAATCAGTCATCAGGGAGATGCAATCGAAACCACATGGGTATCGCCTCACCCAGTCAGAATGGTTATTATCAAAAAGACTAAAGATAACAAGTGCTGGAGAGGATGTGGGAAAGGGGAATCCCTGCTCACTGCTGGTAGGAAGGAAAATTAGTACAGCCATTGCGGAAAACAGTATGGAGGTTCCTCAAAAAATTAAAAATAGAACCACCATGCGATACAGCAATATCTCTACAAATCTCTAAAGGAAACGAAATCAGTATGTTGACAAGACATCTGCACTTCCATGTCCACTGCAGCACCATTCACAATAACCAAGAAACAACCAAACTCTCCATCAACCAATGAATGGATAAAGAAATGTGGTACCTCTACACAAGGGAATACTATTCAGCCACAAAAATAATGAAATCTTGTCATTTGCAACTACATGGATGGAGCCAGAGAGCATTAAGTGAAGTGAAGTAAGCCCGGCACAGGAAGAGAGTACTGCATGATCGCACTCATGTGAAATCTAAACAGAGCTGATCTCATGGAAGTGGAGAGCAGAATGGTGGTGCCCGGAGGCTGAGGAACGCAGGGGCGAGGGGGAGATGGGGAAGGTAACCCTGGGTATAAGGCACAGTGAGAAAGAGTGAAGGCTCTGGTGTGCGATCATTGCAAACAGGGTGACTAGAGATGACGACAATGTGCTGTACATTTCAAAAGCCAGAAGTGAGGATGTTGGAACATTTCACCCTAAAGAAATGATAAAATGTTTGAAGAGACAGAACATTAAACATTACACAGTGTATACATGTATCAAAATATCACATTACCACCTTAAATATACTCAATTATGTTTTAATTTATCAGTTAAGTAATAAATTAACTTTAAAACATTGATCAAGTCTTATTTCAGCATGATGCTCAGTGTTGGAGGCCTACATTTTCTAAGGAATGTAAAAAAGAGGTCAAAGTTGAGAACAAAAAGGATGAATGCAGCCAGGCGTGGCACCGCATGCCTGTAATCCCAGTACTTGGGAGGCTGAGACAGGAGGATCCGGGTTCACAGCCAGCCTCAGCTAACTTAGTGAGGCCCTCCGCAACTTAGTGAGACCCTGTTTCAAAATAAAGAATAAAAAAATAGGGCTGGGGGTGTAGCTCAGAGGTAGAATGCCCCTGGGTTCAATCCCCAGTACTGCAAAAAAAAAAAAAAAAAGATGAATGCAGGCACCTGAGAGGCAGGGCCACCGTGTGAAGGTAACGTCCTGCACAGCTCCTGCCTGAGGATACGCAGTGGTCCTGCGTGGAAGATGCTTACACAATTCTTGGGTAACCAAAGGTTTTAAAGAAACTACCAAGAATATAACCAAGCTTAGATCAGAGAAAAACATTTAGATTTAGGAGGGAGAAGCAGCTAATCCCTTTACACCTTCAAGAATACAATAGCTATTGATCTCTGTCCATTGCTTTAGAGAAATAATAGTATCTAAAAAGGGAATAGATAACCTAACTGGTGGGTTCACTTCAAATGCCTTCCAATTCCAAGTGTCTACTTGCAGGATCTAAGTGCATTGCATAATCTCCTTGTAAATCTGCAGAATAAACACAAGTTTAAACTACGAATGAAGATGTAGGGATAGTCTTAAAAGATAAATCATTACAAAGACATTGTCATCCTTGGCTAGGTTGGACCTAAGATGAAATGCTTAGCCAGAACTCCATAAATGAGGTTTCTGGGGAAGTGAATTTAATCCCACCCCACTAGGATGCTCCTGGAGCTATGGGAAGCAGCACCCCCTGTGCTCCCCACCTTCCAGGTGACTCAAGGAGGGATGGTGGCTCCTGTCAGAGCTTCCGTCCAACAGAATCACCCGCTTGAGCACAGGAAGCTCAGCAGCAGTTGGGCCAAAGGGAGCTCTGCTTGGTCAGGCTGCGTGAGACACTTGGAGCTTGGGCAGGGGCCAGTGCTGGCTCCCCTCCTCCCATGTGCTAGCAAGTAAATTATTTCACTTTTTTTTAACTTCAAAGTACTTTAAAATAAATTGTTTTAAAAATCTTAAGTCAATCTGCCTGTCATTAGTCTCATCAGACAATATGCAAAGGACTGATCTAATTGCAAAGGACCTTAAAAAGTTCAAATTTCCTACTTCTCCATGTCCATGAACATCCTAAAAAACGCACACCTTTAATGATTTTTTTAAACTTAAATTTAAAGACACCTTGTAATGGAACACTTTAAATTTGAACATCAAATAGTAGCTGATATGTTGGAAACTTATTATAATCTTAAAGCATTAAGTTGATAGGTTGTTTTGTGTTTTGCTTCATGTGTGTGTGTCGCAGGGGTACTGGGGATTGAACCCAGGGGCATTCTACCTCTGAGCTACCCTCCCCCAGCCCTATTTTTTATTCTTTATTTTGAAACAGGGTCTCACTAAATTATGGAGGGCCTCACGAAGTAGCTGAGGCTGGCTGTGAACCTGGATCCTCCTGTCTCAGCCTCCCAAGTACTGGGATTACAAGCGAGCGCCACCACGCCCGGCTAAGTTGGTAGGTTGTTTTTTGAAATATTGTTTAAAATAAAATAATTCACTTTCTGCATGTAATTTTAAAAATTGAGAAAGAATAGTATAAAACCATACTAACAGCTGTGAATTAGGAGCCACATACAAATTTACCCACAGTTTAACCGTGTACCTTTGACGTCCTGGGCCTCACGAAGGAGGTCCATCACCTCCCTCTCGGCTTCCTTTAGCCTGTCCTCAAAGGCTTGATCTGTCACCACCTCAGTCCCAGTTCCCAGGCTTGCTACGAGACTCTCCAGTTCCTGAAGTTTCACTCGATGGTCAGCAACCTAAACATAGTGGAGGAAGAAAAGGAAAAGAACTCAACTGCACCTCCTCCAGAAACCCCAGGGGCGCGCCATGGACACGCAGGCTTGGACACTCCGGGTTTCTCTACTTGTAAGTGGACAACATGGGTAGTTTTTTCTTTATTTCTCTGGCTTTAAAGGAAACCTTTTGGGGCCATTCCTTTGACTTTAGACATCACCTCTGCTGAGAGTTCTTCGGTTCTGACCTTTCCCTTGAATGGTAGATTACCTCCTTGATTTCTCCACTTTGCTCTCTGATAGATATCTCAAATTTAAGACCCAAAATCATACTTCTTAAGTATGTTCTCTCTGGGTCATTGCAGTCAATAACGTCCTAGCTCCCTTAAGAAAAACACTCAAGGCCCATCCTTGATTCTTCTCTTTCCCTATCCTGCCCCAAACACACATGCTTATCCAAGCCAATGGAGGCTCCCCTCCTGCCCCACCCCTAACCATCTCTTCACTCAGCAGTCAGAGGACTCCTCTTGAAGTATAAACTGGATTTCCCAGCTCATAACAGTTTCTTCGGTGCATTCCCACTGGAATTGGGGTAAGATCTAAACTCTTTGCTATGGTCAATGTGGTCCTACATACCCTGTCCCTACCAAACTCTCCAGCCGTATCACACACGACTCTCCCTTCGTTCAGCAGGCTCCAGCTGCCCTCCAGCCTCGGGCCTGTGTGCACCAGGTTCCTGCTGCCCGGAGCTCCCTGCCATGACTTCTTACTTGCTCATTCTATCTCATCCTTAAGATCTCACCTCCCAGGAAGTACCTTGGAGAGAACTTATTTAAAATAGTTTACTGCAGTTACTCTCTGTTTACGGGCTTTCTGGCACTTATCTCAGTATTTCTTGTTTATTTTATTTTTATTATTTGCCTCCCAACTGAACCATAAATCTTTGAGAATGATTCTGTCTATCTTGCTCACCATTTTTTCTCTGGAGCTTAATGCACAATAAGTTTCCATTCAATGTCTGCTGAATGAATGAATGAATGAATGAATGCATAATGAAAGGATAAGCTTACCTTATCCTTTACCAGCCGGTAACAAGCTGGACATTCCTGGCAGCCAGGCCAAGACCGATTGTAGAAATAGTTCTCTTCACACTGATCACAGCGATTTCCCACAAAGCCTTCTCTGCATTCACAGCGACCATCGTCTTTGCATTGGAGTGAAAGGGACCCCTCAGGATGACAGTCACAAGCTGCAGAACGAGGGCAAACAACATATAATGAGAAAAAGGAGGAGGAAGGGTGCAATTTCTCTTAACAATAAGCTGACTAAACTATTGGTATAAGTAGACTTTCACCAGGCGTGGTGGTGCATGCTCGTAATACCAGTATTTGGGAGGCTGAGACAGGAAGATCACAGGTTCGAGGACAGCCTCAGCAAGTAGTGAGACTCTCAGCAACCTAGTGAGACCCTGTTTCCAAATAAAAATAAAATAGGGCTGGGGATGTAGCTCAGAGGTAGAATGCCCCTGAGTTCAATCCCCAGTACCAAATAAATAAATAAAGTAGACTTTCAAAAAAAAAAAGGCTACTTAGGAGAATTTAAGTGGTTAAGTCCACTCAGTAGAGAAGACAGACATTTTTAAAGTAAAAATAAGCTTTAAAGTAAAATGTACATCCTTTGGGGTACACTGCATGTTACTTAATAATTACATAAATGATCAAATTAGTAAGTGTACTTTTCATGCACTTCAAGCATTCACCTCTGCCGTCATCTCTGCACTGCTTACTCCTTCTCTACGGAATGAGAAACCCAAATGCTAATGTGTCTCTTACGTTATTTTATGGTTTGCTTATTCATTTTGTGCTCTGAACTGAGTCAATGACTTACGCTACACTCCACAGGAGAAATGAAGGAATTCCGAAAGCAACAACACCAAACTGTTCTAAGGCCCAATTCCAGGCAAGTGTTTATGCCAAGGAGAAGCAGATGTTTATATGTAACCCAACCAAAAGGGCCCCAAGGGTGGAAAGCAACTGCAGCCAGTAAGTCAACAAACACATTGTGAACAGAATCCTTCTGTTTCATTATCTACACTGAGAATATGATCAATAAAAAAGTTTCATTAAGCACAGTGAGCAAGCTCAGTAATCAGAGACTTTTCTTTGGAAAAATAAAAGATTGAAAAGAGAATAAAAAGCACAATAAAAGGAAATGTCAATAAGGTGGCTGCAAAGCTATCAAAGACGCCCTAATATTCAGAGTTTTACAGAAGGACACTATTCATGGAGCAAAGCATTTGTGATGACTTAGAGGCTGTCCTAGTCCCTCCTGGACCCAGGCACTACTGGAATCAGGGGAGACTTAGAGCCGTACGCCATCAATGCGCCTTACGTTTGCAGCCTTCAGGTCCAAACCCGAAATGGTTGACCTCGCAGCGCTCACAGTGCTGGCCGGTGATGCCAGGCTGGCACTCACACTGGCCGGTGCGGATGTCACACTGCCCATTGGTGGAGCCCAGAGCATGGCAGTCACACCTGGAAATGAATACCGGACATTCCTCAGGCAAGAAAAGCAGACAGTAAACAAAACGTTGTGCTTGCTTTTTCCTCCCCCTAGCATAGTACTGATGCAATCTGTATCAGAAAACAGTATGTTAAAGGCAAAAATCCTTGAGGATCAAGTGATTTTCATGAGTGCTACTGGGCACCTGTTTTTCTGGCTTAACTGCCACTGGTGGTTCTCCAAACTGGGATTGTATCGGCACTGACCAGAAACTTTGAAAGCAGGAATGCCCAGGCTGCAAGCCTAGATGGTCTGATTCTGGCATCACAGAAAGAACCTTGTGGTTTGTATTTTTAAAATGTGCGGGTCATTCTGACACAGCTTTGTCCCATTAGCTTATTGACAATGTTCCCCTAATGGAGCCTTTCTTGTATTAGACACTCAAATCATTCCTGAACAAGATCAAGCAATGTTACTTATGAAAATTCACTTCTTACAGTAGGAAAAGCAGAGATGACTTCCACCTAAGGGCCCATGTCTCACCTCTCACAGCCTTGCCCGCTCTGCAGGTTGTAGAAGCCAGGGTCGCAAGCACCACAGTCCCGGCCCGACACATGCGGCAGACACTCACACTGCCCGGTCACAGGGTTGCAGCTGCTCTGCTGCTTCACGGTCCCGTAGGGGTTGCAACTGCAGGCTGAGGCAGGGAGACAGACATAGCAAAGAACGCAAGTCACCTGAGAGAAATTCTAAAGCAAAAACCACCCAAACGGAGTCTTTAGACTTGTGTCATACAGCACGGAAGCCACTGGTCAGGTGTGAATGCTGAGCACTTGAAATGCGGCTGGCTAGTCTGAATGGAGATGCACTATAAATGTGAAATACACACCAGAGTTTAAAGGCGTGATGTGAAAAAAAGAACATATATCTCATTAATATTTTTTATTGATCAATTATTGAAATGATGATGTTAGCTATATTAGGTTAAATAAAATATATTAAAATTTCTCCTGTTTTTTTTTACTTCTTTATTTGTAGTGACTATAAAATTTTAAATTATACAAGTGGTTCACATTATATTTTTAGTGGATGGTGCTGTGTTAGACCAAACAACTATGAATATTTACAGAGACATGGAATGGATTGCAGAATAAAGGAGCGCACTGTGACAGCAACCGAGCAACGGCTGTTACCTTTGCATTTGTCTGCTGGGTTAGGAGCCAGTGGGTTTCCAAAAAACCCATCTCTGCAGCGGTCGCAATAGAAGCCGGCAGTGTTGTAGATGCACTTGAGGCACTCCCCGGTCAGGCGGTTGCAGTTCCCCACCGCGTTGAGATCAATGTTGTCACTGCACTGGCACGGGCGGCAAAGCCTCACGGGGCCGCTGCTACCCAGGGGGTCTCCAAAGTAGCCGTCGTCACAGAGCTCGCACCTCTTACCTGGGGATGAGATGGTCCCACGTTCAGAGAGACAGGTCTTGGACATTTCTGGTGCTAGGTTCCCCCTGTTCACAAATGGTCTAGTCTAACCATCGGCTTCGAGGCGATGTGGTACGGTGGAGGGTGGGGGCCTGGGCTGCGCCCCGGCACTGGGCCAGGTCAGTGGAGTGGTCCTGAGCACATCTCCATTTCCCTTTCTCCGTGACAAAGATGGCCCCTGGTTTGCCTACCTCACTTCAAATGTCCTGGCATTTAAATCATGTATTAAAAGTGCTTTGTAAGGAGGCAGGCCCAAAGTTTACTAACTTCTCCAGTCCCGAGGGACGGCACATTCATACATGTTTGTTTTGGCTAATGCTATAAGAGATGAAGTGCCACTCCTGACACTGTAAGTCTCCCAGACAACAGGGCGAGCCAGATCATGCTCTCAACATGTAAAAGGCACTTGCTACCCCTCGTTGAGCAGTGTCAACTTGTACAGATTTCTAGAGGACAACGTTCACTCATTTCATTCATCGCCACCTGCTTCTCCTGGAGCGAAGGGTACAGAGAGGTTAAGTAACTTGCCCACAGCCAAGTGACTGGCAGGAAGAGAGGCAGAGCGAGAACCAGGGCTCTTCCCAGTGACCCTCAACTTGTTTCTCATCCTTCCCTTTGTACTTTCCCACCACCATTAGCTCACGCATAAAGAGTTCAAGGACTCTCTATCTTTGTAGTTAAGAGGGCCTAAATTAGCCTATAATTTCTAGAAAATTAGAGGTTTGTTCACTTATTCATTCAACAAATATTTATTGAGCATTTGCTATATACCAGTGCCGTTCTAGGTTGTCAGGATGACATGAACAGGGTGGCCATGGTCTCTGCTCTCATGAACCTTATGCTGCAGCTGGGGGACATCAACACACAGACATACAAATAAACAAGACGACTGCAGACAGGGATAAGCATAACAGTCAAACCAAACAGAGCAACGAGACAGAGTGGTAGAGCGAGGGCGAGGGTGCCTTTAGACTGGGGTATTAGAGAAAGCCTCTGTAAGGAGACGCTGCAATGGCAACGGAAAGACTGAGAAGGAACTGGGCCTGATAACATCCAAGGGAAAAGACTTGAGGAAAACAAGACAAGATGCTCTGTGGAGCAGTAAGAACCAACCCACGCGGGGCCACGGAGATCCCAGTGAGAAACCTGGATTTCAGTATCAAGTGCGGTGAGAAGCTACTGGAGGTTTCTAAAGTGGTGCGGTCTGATTTGCCTCCTAAAAGGGTTACTCCGACCTCCATGTGGAGATTGTGTCTTAGGGAGCAGGTGAGGCAGGGAGGCCTCGGAGGCAGTTCCAGGTGAGAGAGGCCGCGGGGGGCCGGGCGGTGCAGTGGAAGTGGAGAGAAGTTGTCAGATTGAGACAGGATCAGTAAGACTTGCTGAATGGTTGTTTCTGGGAAATGACAGAGAGAAGAATCAAGCACAAGCCCTAGGGCTTTTGCCTCAACAGCAAGGTGGATGGTAGTACTTTACTGAGATGAAGAAACAGACTGGATTGGAGAAAAAGGAAGGAAACCAAGAGATTTAGTTTTGATTTGCTTAAATTTGAGATTCCTTTAGTTAAATGAATCAAGATCACAGCAGAAAATAGTTGGCACATTCAAATTAGCATGACTCGAGGGGAGTTTAATAAAGGTGTTATTATGGAAGTCTGGGCAGAGTGTCGGAAACCACGAGGACAGCGGGCACCTGGGCCAGGCTCCAGCCTCCCCTCAGGGCGTGGGTGGAGGGAGCTGTTACCCATTCCTAAAGTTAGAAAGCTGTTTGGAGAAGGCCTCCTGCCAGGAGCTGAGAACTTTGATTTGGGGTCACCAATTCAGAGGACTCCACAGAGAGGGGGACTTGGAATAAATACTCTGTCCTCAGCCTCCTCCCCCTCCTCTCTGATCTCCCGTGCTTCCTGCTGTCTGTCTGAACTCCAGTGAGGACGGAGGGCTCATGGGGCAGAGTGGACGTGGTGGGGCAAGGGGAAGGCCTCCAGCCCAGCACTGGCGGGAGGGGCAGGTGCTCAGGAGAGAGCAGTCAGGGTTGAAGATACAGGTTGGTATCACAGGCCCTGAGAGCTTCTGCAGCCTGAAGAGAAGATTTGATCCCTAAATGGAAACTGCAGATCAAGCTGACACAGAGGCCCGTTAGGAAACAGCGGGGGTCAAAGGATGCTGAGAAAGGAGAGGCAGAAGGCACGCAGAGAGTGAGGCGGCGCGGAAGGCAGGAGACAGTGTTCGGAGCTCAGGGAACGGGCAGCAGTGGCCAGCATTGCTAAGAGACTGCAAACCAAATGCTGGATCTGACAAGCACACAGGGATGGGCTGGACAGAAAACGTAAGCAGAGGTGGGGCTGGGAGGGACAGGACACGGGAGAGGACAAGGAGTCCCACGCCATCGCCACCAGCCTCCCACCCAGGTCTCCAGAACAGCATCAGCACAGCACTCCAGCGACACTTCATCAGATAAAGTCACTATTCCAGACACGACCCACATTTCAAAAGTCTTGAAACTTGTTTTGAGTAAAATTCAAAGTAAAATTAGGTAGAAAAGCTAAAACAGAGATACCTGGTAGCCTGTGGAAAACTCACTCCAAAATGCCCTTTGGCAACCACAGCTAGCTGACCCTTTCCTTTCAAAGCCTGGGATCTGGGTTCGAATCCTAGGTGTGGCACTAAGGTGACTTTCTTTCACCTTGGTTTTCCTCGTCTCCCTCCCCTCACTGAGAGAGCTGTCCTCCTCCTTCTCCTTAGCAATCCGTGTACGTTCTTCTTCTGCTCTAACCAGGCTGTATGCAGGTTAGTTGTGTTTCCCTCTCTAATTTTAGCCTCTGAGGAGTCAGGACCATCCTTTATTCATCTTCGCATTCCCGAAGACATGCACTTAAGTTCACTGGAAGAAAGGATTATTGCTATATCTTTACCTCCTAAAACCGTCTTAAAGATGAAGTTATGACAGAAACAGGCCACACAGGACTTCAGTGACAGTTGGAGCTACTCACAGTTGTCTTCTAAATGAGGACCATCTGACCTCCTACCTGCAAAGTCCATTCATTTACTTGGAAAATACTTGCATTCACTCAGCAAATACGTATGCCTCACACTGTTCTGGTGTTAGGGTCATAAGTGAATGAAAGCAAAGCCCTTGCTCTGATGGTTCTTAACCAGAGGGGAGGAACAGAAGGGAGAGAACAATAAACAAATGAATAAACATAAAACTACCAAGTGGTTAAAATGTGCTATCAGTAAAACTGAAGCCAGACACAGGGACAAAGAGTGATGGCGTTTTTAAAATAGGGCCATGCTGTTTCTCCTACAGAACTCTCCCTCTTAATGAACATCCTCAAGAACTGCCAGGGATCATTCCCTTCAAGCCAGGTGATGACAAAACAACACATGTCCCAAGTCTTATTCGAGACATCTGGTTACTGATCTGACAAGTATTTATATGACATTTCCCAAGATCTCCAGTACTACACTCCATCTTTCCATGAAGTATTGCAAATAGTCTCGATTTACCAAGTGTGTTATTTCGTATATATATGAAATTGTCAGCACAATACTGAATTGATTAGGTTTTTTTTGCAGTCTACCCTATGAAACAACGGAATGAATAAAGGAATGGCTGTAGGGAACTGATCTAAGGGAAGGGGAGGGGTAAGGGGAAGAATGAAGTTCATTAATGGAATTTTTACCATCGACCATATTTACATATGAGAATATACAATGTCAATCTTAGTACTCTGTGTTGGGGGGAGGAGGGGGGCACCAAGTGCTGCGTGCATGTATGTTAATGTCAATTTGATTTCTATTGTGATGTGAGACTATAATGCACCAATAAAAGCACATTTAAAAAAATGTTCTATTAAGCGCTTCTCAGAGGAGAAATTCCAAGTGGGAATGTGCGTGACTAGGGACCCTAGTCTTGTAGCTCAGTAAGGTGGAGGTGCATGGAGGAAAGCCCTCCAGTGAAATGAGGCTTTAACTCATCCTCTCAGAACTGAGAGGGGGTGGCCAAGAAAGGAAACAGTAGAAGAAAGCAGGTAGCACATTCTAAAGGAAGAGGAGAGCTTAGAGCAGGCCAAAGAGCCATAGTTGAGGTACTAAATGAAGCCCAGGAGGGCTGGAGCAGAGAGCACAGGTTCAAGGGTGGATAGTGGGGACTGAGGCTGGAGACACTTGTCTGTGTGGGGCCGTTTGACAGTCTGTGGTGAGCCCCAGTCTGCTCACAGTGGGTCAGCACAGGCAGATGTGTGAGTAGCTTGGAAATTTCTAGTTTTATGTTCTTTCGAAAGCAAATAAAACACAGAATGGGAACAGAAGCCGATCCAAAACTATAAAAAAAGTTATTTTTTCCCAACTAAATATGATGGAATCTAATATACTGAAAGCACTATTTAGAGAAAGAATTTTTAAATCACTTCCTCATGTCAAAAATCCCAGGACAGCTCTCCAAGCTAAAAGTCAAGTCTGGGTTCTTATCTGATGAGAGAGAGTATATTATAGTGATTGTCATCTCTGCCTGGGGTGCAATCCCAGCTTGACCGGTGAGGAGCCACGGAGCCTTGACACGGGACTCAGTGTCCCCATGCCTTTGTCCTTGGCTGTCACATGGGCATACCGCAGAACTGACCGCACAGTGCTGTGAGGACTGAGGCAGCCCATGTAAAGTGCTTCGAGTAGCACCTGCCCATAAAAACTAAATACACGGTGGCTATTATCAGCCCTCTGGAATGGAGTTCATGAACCCACAAGTAACCTGTCTCCTACAAGACCTTCTCCTACCAGGAAAACCACAATCACTGAATGAAACAAACACACACAGACACACACACACACACACACACACACACACACACACACACACACACACACACCCCTGCAGCTCTTTTCCCCCAGGTCTTTCTAGAAGATGGACCACTGAACACAGATGGGAAGAGCACTCACCGGTGGTGCCAGTGGGACAGTTGGTGCACACTACCTCCTTGGTCCTGGGCACAACAGCACAACTTGAGCCTCCGGGACACGGACAAGGCTGGCAGTCAGCGGCAGTGCCCACGGTGGGATCTCCATAGTACCCATCGCTACACCTCTCACAGTTGGGGCCAGCTGTGTTGTCTCTGCAGTCACAGACCCCTTCAGAGAGGATGACAGGCAGGTGTACAAGTACGTAAGACAAAGAGCACTTGACAATGAGCACCCCGCTGCTGAAGAGACGTCAGGCCCAGCAGCCGCCGGTCATCTCCTCACCTGTCTCGGGGTCACAGGTCTCGCTGTGTCCGTTGCAGGTACAAAGCACACAGGGACTGTAGGGTCCAAGACTCGGAGTCTCTCTTCTGTAACCCGGGAGGCACAGCTCACAAAACTGCCCTCCATAGCCCGTTGGACAGGTGCAGGCCTCCACCCACGTGGCCGGGACCCCAGGCCCAGGACGAGCACTTGCCAGGGTGACATCAGACAGGTATCCAGCACCTGCGACGGTGTGGGGAGGAGAATCATTGACATGCCTTCCATTTGCCAAAAGCTCGTGAAAAGTCAGTCACTCTAAAGAGCTGTTGGACCCAAAATCCCAGAGAAAATTGGCCACTGGCTTAAGGTGCCCACTGGAGAAGATAATTAGAATATAGCATCGAGGACAATCACGTGGTACTGGGTGCTAAGTATCTGAAGTAATGGTATAGCAAACTCATATTTTTAAATACACACACAGATTTGTTGTATTTTACAGTTCTCTTAATCACCAATGTGAAAAATGAAAAGCATTGCACAATCATTTGGGGCAAGAAAAGATCTGAGCAAGAGTGTGGAAGGAAAGGACAGTTTAAGTTTGTAGCCATTAAGTAGTGTTTTTTGCTACAAAAGCAAAAGATTAAGGATAAGAAAGAAGGGAAGGCACCTGTCAGCAAGGTTCTATTTGTTGCCCTACAAACAGCAAAAACAAGTAAGTTCTAATACTCAAGTTATTTCTGCCAGTATGCAATTATTCCAAAGCTCTTATGTCTTAGAGTATGTCATAATAATTTCCCATTTCCATAAGAAATAAAAATAAGCTGGGTGTGGTGGTGCATGCCAGTAATCCCAGTACTTGGGAGGCTAAGCCTAGAGGATCACGGGTTTGAGGACAGCCTCAGCAATGTAGCGAGACTCTCAGCAACCTAGCAAGACCCTGTTTCAAAACAAAAAATAAAGAGGGCTGGGGGTATAGCTTGGAGGTAGAGCTACCCCTGGGTTCAATCCGAAAGGGAGGGAGGGAGGGAGGGAGGGAGAGAGGGAGGGAGGGAAAGGAGAGAGAAAGAGAAGAGAAAAACAGAAGAAACCTTACATTGACTTAGACCAATGGCTCACCAAATCTAGTAGCGCCCTTGACAGCATCATCAACGTCCCTTGGGACAAGTGGGCCTTGGTAACATCACCATCTTCCCCTTTAATTTCCATTCCACAAGAGTCTTTTGCAGTCTTATGTTTAAAGTTCACTTTACCCCATGTTATGAAAGATTGCTTGCTGTTTACATAATTCACTTGGAAATCGACCACCTGAGGCTGAAGGATTTCTCTTCTATCACTGGCTTGAACTTAATATGTTTACATTGTTTTGCCAGTTAGAACATGAGATATGCCTCCATTGGCTAATGTGCCTCCAACTCTACACATTCTTAAGTCTCCCTATCCTAAAAATACTTTCTTCAATCTTGTTCCTACTCCCAAATTATATCATCCATCTCTTTTTCCTTCCCTTACAGCCAAATTTCTTAAAAGGCTATCCTTTATTTTACTTCTTCACCTTCAAATTACTTTCCAAAGCACTGTGATCTAACTTCAGTTTCAACACTTCTGAACAACAACAACAACCAGCCCTTGCCATGGTTTCTTCATCACCTAACCAAACACCCAGTCATGCTCTTTCCAAACCTGCCACTTGCTTCTCGTCTCTAAAATTCTTTTTCTCTCTTGGGTCTCAGGCCATGGACCTTAGTTAACTGTGTTTCTAGGATTCATCTTCTCTTTATATATTTTCCTTTTAGGTACTGGGAATTGAACCCAGGGGCATTCTACCTCTGAGCTACACCTCCAGCCCTATTTTATTTTTATTCTGAAACAGGTTCTCACTAGGTTGATGAGAGTCTCACTACCTGCTGAGGCTGTCCTTGAACCTGCAATCCTTCCATCTCAGCCTCCCAAGTACTGGGGTCACAGGCGTGTGTCACCATGCCCAGCTCTTTATATATTTTCTGCCATTTTTTTCCAAATTAAAAAATTATTGTCCATATGTTGACAACCTTCTAAATTTATCTGTCCTCCTAACTTCTTCCTAGGGCTCAAATCCGTACTTCTAACTACTCACAAGACAGGCTCATCAGGATATTCATGAAGGCTTCTCAAAACAACACATCCAAGCCACGGATGCCACTGCCAACGTCACTCACACCATCACACTGACTCCTCCTTCCCCAAAGAACTTAACCTCACGAGAGAAAGGGACCACTTTAAAAAACCTTCTTAAAGGAAAAAAATTTAAAGGCATATTTTATGGCCTTATTTATCTAAAATTATTTATCTAACATGCATAAGTTTTCATAATGTAGCCATTGGTTCAAAGGACTTAATAATTACCTAGCAGCAAATAAAAAGAAATGAAGATTAAGCAACATGGGTCAGTAGAATTATTAGGCTTTTTGGAAAATCTATTTGTAGACAACGCAACCTCCATTGACTTATTCATTCTAAAACAATACTATTTACTAATTTTAGCAAATTTTCTCCAGGTCCGTGAAAGAGTGCTGGTAGTTGAAAAATGCATTAGTTTTCTATATAATTCATAATTTAATGTGGTAGTTTATATCATTTCTTTAGGATCAGTGTTAACAGTATTAGAAGAGAGGAAGTTTTGCTTTATCATGGATCCTTCTATTTGATCATTTAACTCTCCTACATGCATCATAACTCACTTCTCTCGCTGTATGTCCCACGGATCTTAATAGAGGTCAAGTTGTTTAGGAGCTTCTGAAATTCAAAAGGGGAAAGAGTGGGCCTCCAAGGGTAATCTGTTGCTTCATGGAGCCTAGAGAGAAAGAAAGAGCTGTCTTAGAGCCTCTGTGAGGACAATTCTGGTGCTGGAAGCATTTCTTACTAATTTTGCCACCAGAAACGCAAAGCTCTGACAATTTAACCAATGTTAAAGTGTGAAAGTACAACTGGGAAAGGGGAAGGTAAACAAAGGAAAGCTCCTTCTTACAAAGTCATCTTGATAACCCAGCTTTTCTTTTAACAAATAGCTTGGGGCCAGATAAGCACAAGGAAACCACTTTGACAATGCAGGTCAAGTCTGATTTTACCACGAAGACGGTCTCACCTGAAGATGTATTTCACAGTGGTCTCACTAGGATAGGAATTGCCCTGAGCGATCAAGGGCACAGACACTCTCGAGCCAGCTCCCTCGAGTACCACGTCTTCTGCAGAGAGGCGAGTGTCCCGCCTGTCCACTCGGAAGGAGAAGGAGAGGTTCTGACCGTAACTCAACGACTGGTTGCCCAAGAACTTGGCTGGAATGCAGACACAATGGTGGGCAAGAACGTGAGAAGGAAACTAGTGAGAAGCAGCCGCGCGGCACGCTGCGCTCCAGCCTCACTTACCAGGGGCCACGAAGTACCGAGGGAAGTAGCTATCTGAGGTCGCGGAGATGTCCTGCCTCTCAGAGGACCACTCCAGGGGTGCGTCAGAGCCGTCCCTCTGCTCCACGCGCCAGCCCTCTTCGTCTGCAGGCAGAGAATGCAACCACGAGCACTGTTACATTATAAACATCCTGAATTCAGATCCTCCTCATCCCACAAAAACGTGTAACACCGTAACTTACAGATGAAGTTGTCAATAAACGTTTTTATTTATTTATTTATTTATTTATTTATTTATTTATTTATTTTTTGCGGTACTGGGGATTGAACCCAGGGGCGTTCTACCTCCGCGCTACACCCCCGGCCCTATTTTTTATACTTTATTTTGAAACCAGGTCTCATGAAGTTGCGGAGGGCCTCACTAAGTAGAGAGAGAG
Organism: Glis glis; assembly: GCA_004027185.1. Taxonomy (NCBI): domain Eukaryota; kingdom Metazoa; phylum Chordata; class Mammalia; order Rodentia; family Gliridae; genus Glis; species Glis glis. Next base: position 89,017 of record PVJS01001077.1, on the reverse strand, counting down.
AGAGAGAGAGACAGAGAGAGAGTGAGAGCTGAGGCTCGCCGTGAACCCGGATCCTCCGGTCTCCACCTCCCAAAGTACTGGGATTACAAGCGTGCGCCACCATGCCCGGCCAATAAACGTTTTTAAATAAATGGATCCTACAACAGTACGTATATCAGCTAATGCCCTTAAGCTGTATTCTGCTGTATTCTTATTTATATAACATTTGTATTTACTGCTCATTACAGTAAATTTTACAACCACATGTATATTTCTATAAAAGGACCAAAATAAAAAACCAAAAAAACCCACGTACATAACATGAAATGTTCCCACCATCAAAAAACCCTTAAGGGGCTGGACATAGTGGGATACGCCTGTAATCCCAGCTACTCAGGAGGCAGGAGGATCACAAGTTCAAGCCTACACAACTCAGTGAGACATTCCTGTTTCAGAATAAAAAATAAAAAGGGCTGGGGTGTAGCTTAGTGGTGGAGGGGTTCAATCCCCAGTACTACAAAATAAAACACCCTAAAGATATAGTGATTCAAAAAATGCACATCTATTTTAAGTGTCATCTCGGAGTTCTAGGGGGCAGGAGGAGGAGAGCTAAATTACCAATCTGAAAGGTAGAGGATATGGAGTAAACACTGTAGCCGGCTGCATTTGTACACACAGAAGAGTGCCCGAAGCAGAAGCAGGGTGTACAGCCCCTGGGATTAGAGGACTCCAGGTTAAAGAATCCAGGTTTGCATCTGAAAAAGAGGGAGACACAATCAGTCTTTTTTCTTTTTGCTTGAAATAAGATAACAAACACAACACAGCTAGAGAAAGGACGAGCTACCTCTCACAACTGAAGCCTTCCACGTTGTCTTTGCAAACACATCTTCCTGTCTCAACGTTACACTCATCTGTGCTGCCAGAAGGATTACAGGAGCACGGCCTATTTAATGGAAAATGGAATAAAACAATGAGAGAAGGGAGAAAAGAAACTCCACTCTTAAAGTCGACTTACATGATAATAGGTTTTATATACAATACACATATAAGAAAATGAACCCCTAATGCCATTTTTTTTCTGGTGGTACCAGGGATTGAACCCAGGGGCATTTTACCTCCAAGCTATACCCCCAACCCTTTTTTTATTTTTTGTTTTGAAATAGGGTCTTACTAGGTTACTGAGAGTCTCACTAAGTTTCTGAGGTTGTCCATGAACCTTCGATCCTCCTGTCTCAACCTCCTAAGTACTGGGATTACAGGTATGCACCACATCCTGCTAAGCCATTTTTATATTTGGATTTGGTTTCAGTCAAGGATATTCATCACATTTAGATATTAAAACCTCTACTCATTCTCTGTACAAACCAACCCCCTGGTGGCTTAGCTAGTCTTAAATCTTGTTGAGAATTACTGTGGGTTGACTAAGGATTCTGCTCCCTTCCTCTGGTTTTGAAAACATTTACCTGCATCCTGCTTCAGTGAGAGAGTGGAATCCCGGCTGGCAACGGTCACACTTGTCACCCATCACTCCTGGCTTACAGCTGCATCTGCCATAACTATCACACTGTGTGCTGAGGGAACCTAAAATTTAATGAGTTTAACGTCAACCACAAGTCCAGACAGATGTGGAAGTAAAATCAGTGTGTCAAAAGAAAGACGACTAGTAACTAAAGGTGATGCCTGACGACCAACACGCAGTCTCTGGGTGTCACAGAGAGAGTAAAGACCAGCGTTTACATCAGAACACTCTCAAAACCAGACCCCGGTAAGCAGCGAGATGTTAGCTTTCCAGACACACCCTAAGACGAATATGTTCATCAGTGTTGAACGACACCTGCAAATCGCTCTGCACCCAACAATACACCTGTTCTCAAGACCAGACGCTTCCCTGGGGGTGAGCAAAAGCTCATGAAGGACCATGTCTAGAACTTAAGTACGCACAGGTATAAACAACAAAAAGCACAGCAGACTGAGAACGCTGTGCATCTCTAGACACACACCAAGAGCCGAAAACAGCTCAGCCCTCTAAGGAGATCAGACTAAACAAAATCATTAACAAGGAACATCTTTTACAGTCAAAGTTCAAATGGTCCCTGTGACCCTGTTGCTAATTATTTACTCAGGCCACCCCCACTCTTCTATACACGCCAGCAAAGCATCTGGAAGTTCCACTTGGTTCGAGAGTGAAGGTGAGGGGCAGAGGCCGATTCTGAATCACTGACATGCTATAATGATGCGCACACCTCCATACTTAGTTGTGCAAATGCCAAGGAAACAAAGTTTTACCTTCTGGGGGTACAGGGGACTCTTACTTTATCTCTCAATCCATCACGCTGAAGTGGCTCCTTCCTGCACTTACCAACGGGACTGCAGTGGCACGGAGAGCAGGCTTCATTGCTCCCGAGGCGGAAGAAGTTCTCCCGGCACCTCTCACAGTTGGCGCCATCTGTGTTATCCCGGCAGTTGGTACAGTGGCCACCATGGCCAGTGGAACGGTAGAGTTCAGGGTCAAAGTAGCATTCCTGAGATCGGCCATTGCAGTTACAGGCTGTCGGCCAAAACAAAGTGACGTCAGATCCATGTTCTGACTCCAAGAATAGCATTTTTAAAAGACTCCAAAAAACTCAAACCATGGTTTCCTGCATCTCAGTGACAGACAGGTACTGGGAGAATAAGAATGACCCACCAGACGCATTGTTCATTAGAAACAAAATAAAACAAAAAGTATGTCAACAAAAGTTTATAGTTTACTAAAATATATTCATCTTCATAAAAAAATAGGACCATCATAAAATACAAAGAATTAGCCAGGCGTGGTGGCGCACGCCTGTAATCCCAGTACTTGGGAGGCGGAGACTGGAGGATCCCGGTTCGCGGCCAGCCTCAGCTACTTAGGCCCTCCGCAACTTAGTGAGACTCGTTTTCAAAATAAAGGATAAAAAATAGGGCCGGGGGTGTAGTTCGGAGGTAGAATGGCCCTGGGTTCAATCCCCAGTACCGCAAAAAATAAATAAATAAATAAATAAATTAATTAATTAATTAAATAAAATACAAAGAATTTCTGTACTCAGAAAAGAATCTGTCTTGCCAGGCGTAGTGGCACACACTTGTAATCCCAGTAGTTGGGAGGCTGAGACAGGAGGATCCGGGTTCGCGGCCACCCTCAGCTACTTAGTGAGGCCCTCTGCAACTTAGTGACACCCTGTTTCAAAATAAAGAATAAAAAAATAGGGCTGGGGGTGTAGCGAGGAGGTAGAATGCCCCTGGGTTCAATCCCCAGTACCACACACACACACACAAAAGAATCTGTCTCCACGATGTAGTTGTTCACATATAAGTAAAAGCTAAGTCAAACTACAGTTTTCCTGATTCTTTATCCTTTACTTCTAATTCCAACTCCAAGAACAAGTTACCAATTTATATGAAGGCTTTGATTTTAACTTTTTAGGCCTCAGACAATTCAGACACATTAAAACACTAACTTTCAAAGTGTCAGATTACTTGCATATCCAGAATGGGGAAACTGAGACACAAAGGTTAACATTAGTGTCTCTGTAAATGGACGCGGAATTAAGGGGAATCCAGGTCCTTCAGCTATATCCATCTACTGGGGAGCCCCCATTCAACTGGGTCTTCTGTTAAACACAACCATATTTCAAAACCAAGTATCTGTAGTCATAGAAAGTCTTTGCTGCATTTATATTAAGATGATTTTCTCAGAATTATTGGTTCTGCCCAAAGTATAAAGTATCTTCAGTGTTAAATAAGTTTTATTTGGTTTCACATAGAGCAGGATGTTGTAGCTATTTTTAAAAAAATATTTGAATATTATTTATTTTCTTTTTTCCCCTTCCTTATAATCAGTTCTTTTATAGAATGTAATTGAAAACATTTTTTAGAAATTGAATCACTGGCATCAGAGTTTTGTTTAGTTTTACAGTTCCCTTTCCCTTCTTTATTAGCTACTTCTCTTCCATCAAACTACCCTAGATTATCTTTCCATCGACCCAGCTCACCCCAAGTAAGAGGACTGGTGCACTGAGACTATGAAACAAAATAATTCCTATGTCCACACTGTTCCGACCCAGAGCTAAAGGAAGTGCTGTGACTCCCTCATTATTAGCTAGTAAGAGGGAAGGCAGCTGTAATTTTCTCTTCCCCAGCCTCAGCATCCCGACAGTACTGTAGTAACGTCACAACATCTAGAAACATCCCTCTTTGAAGCACCAGAGTGCTGAAGAGAGAGACCAAGCAGGAAAGCAAACTGACTTGGTTCCTCATCAAAGTCCACAGTAGACAGTTCATCTGTTTGTGGTAAGTTGGCAATGTTATAATTTCCTGGATAGACTAAAAATATGACACCATTAAGAGGAATATTTTTCAAACCCATATGTCTATTTATTTACATGCCACATCTTAGGAGAAATTGCTTTTTGTTTTTTTTGCCAGTCTTTATCATATAGCTTCCAACACTGGATATTTCAATTCAGTAATGGAGCCGGGCGTGGTGGCGCACGCTTGTAATCCCAGTACTTTGGGAGGCAGAGACCGGAGGATCCGGGTTCACGGCCAGCCTCAGCTCTCTCTCTCTCTCTCTACTTAGTGAGGCCCTCCGCAACTTCGTGAGACCCGGTTTCAAAATAAAGGATAAAAAATAGGGCCAGGGGTGTAGCGCAGAGGTAGAATGCCCCTGGGTTCAATCCCCGGTACCGCAAAAAAAAAAAAAAATTCAGTAATGGAATTAAAGAAGCTCCAGAAAGTCCTTAGAAATGCTACAGGAGTCTGTAAACTTCATCCGTAGCTCTGTAATTTGTTGAGGGAAAGAAAAGATGAATAAGAAAATCTGCTTTAGGCAGATCAATGAAAATAGTCATGAGTCAGATAAAGCTCCCTTCCCCAAGTTTTTGCCAACAATTTCTGCAAGTTCAGAGTGTTTTCTTTCTTATTCCCAAGACAGTATGATTAAGAATATTTGTAAGAACAAAAGAACATTACAGCTGCTTTAAAAGTCTGTTATTGTTAAGTCCGTGGCAAATCATGATTCCATGTTTCCTTTCTCCTGAACTTTCTTTCTCTATCTATGCAGAATAAGCCACGGCATTATAAAGAGATAAACAACGTGTTAACATTTTCATTTTGCCCTTTGCTAGGACTCCAGGTCCTACTCTTCCTCCCAAAGCCACCCAGCTCTCCCTGCGGGGACTGGGAAAACTCTCCTCATTGTACTCTTCAGTGGATAAAGGAGAAATAATCACTTGAATGGCAGCCTTGGTCATGAGTACCGCACATGACACGCGACACTCAAGTTGGCTGCTCGCGTAAATGAGCACTGACAGGAAGGGCACCGCTGCCTTCTGTGGTGGGTTCAGCATCCACAGATGCAACCGACTGTCGACTGGAAATATCTGGAAAAAAAACTGTCTGTGCTAAACATGTCCAGGCTTTTTGGTCATTATCACCTAAACAATATAGTATAAGTATTTATCTTGTAGCATTTATATTACATTGGGTATTAGAAGTAACCTAGAGATGATTTAAAGCATACGGAAGGGTATGTGTAGGTTACATGTAAATGCTAATGCTTTTATACAAGGTATTGGAGCCTCCACTGATTTTGGCATCCAAGGAGGGTTTTGGAACCGATCTCTTCATAGATACTGAGAGATGGTTGTATTTTAAAGAGCAACAAAGAAAAGACTACAGGGACAATATTTTGGAGGGGCCCACTGGCCAGTATTTGAATCTAAACAAATTCCCAAACTTTGGCCATGCTGATATTTATGAAGGAAACACAAAACCAACACAGTTTATCTTCACAGCCAACTGCCTTGGTCTGTGACACACATGCGCTTTACTGTTCTACCCTCAGATGATAGGAGGGACATTCTTTCTGAGTTTCCTTTCAAGGAAGGACAGAAGAAGCCACCGGCCCTGCTCCTGGCAGCCTGAGGCCCGGCACTCACGCAGGCACTCGCTGGCGCTTTCGGCAGTGGCCCTCCTCCACGGCCGGTCGTTGAAGAAAGGGAGGCACTTCTCGCAGTCTACTCCGTACGTGTTGTGCTTGCAATTACACACCAGCTTGTCGAATTCATTCTTCACGCACTCGCTGGCATGCCCGTTGCATTTACACCTGGGGAAAGAAGAAATAGTCCCGAGAATGGAGCTGCTGCGAAGTCCCAGAAATGATGCAGAAAAACTGTAACACGGAGAACTAAAGACAACCTCAAAATGCTTCGGAGTTTTACCATTCAAAAGTGTAAACTGAGGAACTGAGAAAGGGACCAAGTGGGAAAAAGTCGTTTTATTTAACAGGGAAGAGGGCGTTAACCAAGCACAGAGGGAAGTCCCTATGGGTTTCTGAGGACACTGGAGGATCAACTCCTGCCGCCAAGTATGGTCGAGAGGCAGCGAGGGCAGTGGGAAGCCAGGCTGCCTGGGGCTGAACCCCTCCTGTGCTAAAGTGTACCCCAGCCTCACCTGTGAAATAGGGCGGTGACAGTGAGTGCCTGCTGGGAGAATCGACAAGTCGCTCCATTTATGTACTCAGGGTTACAAAGGCACACGAATCAACACATACAAGTGATCGTCTGCATAACGAGCTTATGTGTGTGAAGGTGGCAAGACATTCAATTACACACCTCACCCTCCATATGGATGGAGGAAACATCAGAACATTCCCTCGGGTTGACTGGGGCAAGAATCCCTAAAGGGTTCCAGAGATGCAGACATGATCATGAACTAAGGGAACTCTGAACGTGGATGGCGGAGCAGTGACATTTCCTGTCAGTTTCATAGCTTCAGCCACCATTTAAAAATACACGTCAACAATTTGGAATCATCGGCAGTGTGCCAAGATGAGTCCCAAATTTACATCTCTGGCTTTCATCCTTCTCCCAAACTCCTATTCTTGACTGTGGTACAAGCTCAGATGTCACCCATGACCTAAAATTTTGCATGTCTACAACTAAACTAACTGTCTCCCCCAAATTAGTCCATCCTCTTGATTTGTTCTGTTAACAATACCACTGTTCTCCTGAACCACTAAACCTAAAATCCTGGTAATTATTCCTTCACAAGAAAACGCATCTGTATGTTCCTTTCTGTTCCACTGCCACTGGCCTGTCAGGTGTGTGCTGTCGATACCTGGATAACAGAAGTATAACTTCTTTCAATTGTACCATACTTTTACTCTGCTTGTATGATAATCTTCCTAACCCACTATTTTGATACCACAGCCCTACTCCAAAAAATCTGTCTGACTTCCATCAACTATTGGTTACAGTTTCCATCGCCTTTCACTGAGCACCAACACCAGGAACACAACATGCAAAAACAATTTTTCTGCTTTTGAGGACTCATAGTCTAATACAAGGGAGAAAGCACAAGATTCTTAGCCTGCTGTCTAAGGTCTCTGGCCACAAAACTAAAACAAGTGATGTTCCTTACATCAAGTAGGTCTGGACTTACTCTCCCACTCTGAACCTCTGCTCACGCATGCCCGTCCTCCTGTACCCAATTCAGATGTCTTCCCTCCTTATGCAAATCCTACCTATTCCTCAAGACCCAGCTCAGATCCCACCCACTTCTCTAGCTTGGCAGTTCTGGGTCATTCTTGGTATATGGCACCTTTTCTACTGCTGCTTGATCTTAAAAAAAAAAGTGACTATACTAGTAAGCAAGCCTTTATCCCAAATGCTTGGGACTAGAAGTGTTTCAGATTTCAGATTTTTTTTCAGATTTTGGAATATTTGCATATACATAATGAGATATCTTGGGAATGGGACCCAAGTCTAAACATGAAATTCATTTATGTTTAATATAAACTTTATATACATAGCCTGAGGTAATTTTATATAATATTTTTAGTGTGACTGCATTTTGACTGTGACCCATCACCTGAGATCAGGTGTAGAATTTTCTTTTTATTCTTTTTTTTGTGTGTGTGGTACCGGGGATTGAACGCAGGGGCGTTCTACCTCCACGCTACGCCCCCGGCCCTATTTTTTATACTTTATTTTGAAACCGGGTCTCACGAAGTTGCGGAGGGCCTCACTAAGGAGAGAGAGAGAGAGAGAGAGAGAGAGAGATAGAGAGAGAGAGAGACAGGGAAAGAGAGAGCGAGAGAGCTGAGGCTGGCTGCAAACCCAGATCCTCCAGTCTCCGCCTCCCAAAGTACTAGGATTACAAGTGTGAACCACCACGCCCGGCTAGATGTAGAATTTTCCATTTGTGGCACTGTATCAGCACTCAAAATTTTCAGATTTGGGAGCCGGGCATGGTGGCGCACACTTGTAATCCCAGGACTTGGGAAGCTGAGACAGGAGGATCACAGGTTCGCAGCCAGCCTCAGCTACTTAGTGAGACCCTCCACAACTTAGAGAGACTCTGTTTCAAAATAAAGAATAAAAAATAGGGCTGGTGGTGTAGCTCGGAGGTAGAATGCCCCTGGGTCCAATGCCCAGTACTGCAAAAAAAAAAAAAAAAAGTTTTAGATTTGGGACTATTTCTGATCTCTGGATGAGGGATACTCAGTCTGTGTTTAAATTTTCTCATAATCATACATGGCCTGTCCCCCTCATCTGTAAGATCCTAAGGTCAGGCCTTCTTGGCCGGTCAGTCTTAGCCTTCCTCAGCAGCTTTGCTTGCATATCTTGGAGCTTTCTGCATCTATCTTGGAGCTTTGCACTTAAATGATCAATATGTATTTGCTAAAGGTGTTGATTTACAAGGTTTTAGAAAACCTAATTGCTTAGCTTCCAGAAAAATGAGACGATCTAATGAGAAAAATATTCTGGGTTGCTGCCCTTCTTTCCAGATATACATTATCCCTGTGTCCTGCCACTCCTGTTGTCAGTAAAGTCTAACAACAGTATTAATATAGCTGTAAACAAGTTGCTGCATTCTCCCACACAGACTGCTTTAAAGGAAGATTTTATAGTTTACCCACCTGCCGCCCACAGCAAAATCAGAGATCGCGTAATAATAGGACTTGAGAACCTTGGGGTCATTAAACACTTCGTCTCCAAAAGTGTTCAAGCGGTTGAGAGTCACTCTGATGTCAGTGGCAGTTACCCATTCCTGTAAGGAAGCAAAAGCAGAAATGTAAAAGAGAGGTAGAGGGACTGAAGATGAGAGACAAGCAGGACGAAACTTTCTAAATAGTTCATATATGGTTTAATTGTGTCCTCTTCTAGCACTAAATCTATTCAGATACTCAATGACTCCTTTCATTTTCTAATATTTTTTTCTTTCTTGGTTTTTCTCTCCTTTGACATTGTAACTTTGCCAATCAAGTTTAGAAAAGCAAGAGTACTACTAGTTTCTTCACAAGGCTGCTTGAGGAGCTTAAATGAAACACACATTTAAAAAGCAAGCACACGGGCTGAGAGGTTAGCTGGTGGTACAGTGCTTGCCTAGTATACAAAAGGCCCTGGGTTCAACCCCCAGCACTGCAAAAATTAAATTAATAAGTCTAGCACATATTAGGCACTCAACACACATGCCCCTTCCCTCTATCCCACATCTATATCCCAAATGCAGTCTGGGATACCTGCTCAGAGCTCACAGAACGCCACACTTGTTCTAGATATGTTGGTCACTGCCTCCCCCTACCCATTTTGTACCATCTATCCCTCCTCCCAGGCCCAACCCCCACTGACAGATCTGAAAGAGATAAACAAGCACAAAGTAAAAGTTACTACACTGGCCTGGACCAATCATGTCGTCTATTTGTCTTGACCTTTCCTCCAAGATCGCCTCTTCTGTGAGGTCTTCCCTGCCACCCTATCTAAACTGCCATCCCTCCCCAACTCCCTTTCCTGTTTTATTTATATATTCTGTTTCCACACATACTCTGCCTCACTGTTAAACACTAGGAGGGCAGGAAACCGGTGTCTGTGTTGTTCACTGTGGTTTTGCTAGTGTTTAGCACACAGTAGGTGTGCAGGTCCTGGCTGAGTGAATGAAGGAAGAAACATCTGACCATGTCCGTAGCAGCAGACTAGAATGAAGGCTATACATTTTCCTCTTGGTTTTGAGACCAAAGCCCTTATAAATAATGCCCTTTCATGAACTAATTTATCAGATGCTTACACATGTGGCAGACTGTTATAATAATGACCCCTGTGAGCCATGTCTGTAGAGCCACACCCCATGCCGTCATCTTCCACACAGAGTCTGTGCGTGTGACTGGCTTGGCAGAGGGGACGTGGCAAGTGTGACACAGGTGGAAGCTTGATAAATACTCGCACACAAGGACTTGCCCTCTGGGAATTCTTCCTCCACCATGTGTAAAAGCCTGGTCTAGGCTCCTGAGGATGAAGACCAAGGGAGAGACCCAGCCCTCAGTTGTCTTGCCGTGTGAGTGAGCCCAGGCTAACAGGGAATCATAAGAAAGAAGGAGCAGTGGTTGTTTAAATGCACTAAGACACCACTTCTCCTCTGGGTCCCAGGACTCCTCTAGGCACGACACGCCAGGATCACCGTCAGAGGTACCGAGCCAGTGCAGGGCCCAGGGTCCCTGCTCTCAGAAGAGGCACAGCCCTGATTAAGAGTCACTGCCTTAAATTATGCCAAGCACCTGGCACAGAGAGCAACATGGAGGGCTCACAAAAGCTCCTCTCCACAAGGCTTCAAGTATAATTAGAAAGGAGAAGAGATGATGATTTCACTGCATCCAAACTTGGAACTCAGTAACAACTCCCACTCACGCCACAACGGTAGGAATCTGTTGGTTGTCTGTAACATAAATAGCTAAACATATCTCTGTTTAATGCTTATTTTATCTTCTGCAGGCTTCATTGTTATCACAGCTCTCCTTGAACAAAGCTTTGCAAAGGCGGACACTAAGCCAGTTGTTTTTCATAATGAGTATCTTAAAAAGAGCAGACTCTGGAACTTACAGGGTTTGAATCTCAGTTCTGCTCCTTAAAACTGGCGAGAATGACAAGTGGCATCTTTTCTGCCATTTAGGGCAAGGTACACCCTTTCTGGGCCTCTGAATCTTCATGTATACAATGGTGATAATAAAAGTACCTTACAGAATTATGAAAGTTAGAAGAGTTAACACATCTGAAGAGCTCAGAACAGCGCTTACCACATTATAACACAAGTAAGTGTATAATCTATGCTGTTGTAAAGCAGTACTTGCTTAGAAATACTCATACATTCTGAAGCCCCGAGGGCTCTCCTCCCTCGGGAGACTGCAGCTTCTGGAGGGAGCCTCTCCTCACTGTCAGATCAGCCAAAAGTCAATCCGTTCACCCTCCCTGGCAATGGGACGTGAGAGCCAGAGCTCTCATATCCAGAGACACGTAATTAAAGCCACTCCACAATGAAATGCACTGACCAAATCATGCAGATACCCATAGCGTTTTTACTACATATAGACTCATTAGTTTGTGTGGCATTAAGAGTAGCAAACAGTTTCTACAGCAGGGGAAGCTGCTCAAGACAGGCTGTCAGGCATACGGTTAGCAAAGGCACCAGCGAACCACAGCCACAACTTCCTGCTCTTTCCTACCAACTACACTGTGGCCTCCCCAGGACAGGGAAACACAACAGTGTGTGGCAGGAAAAAACAGGCTGGCAAATGCTCGCCAGCGTCCCCTCTCCCTGAGGTACTCAGTCTTCTGCTTTTCATCCATCCAAATCAGCTATTCTCTCTGCCATTTACTGTGAATATGACTTATCTCAAGTCTAAGAAACATTTTTCTGAAAGGCCTTTGCAAACATCTTCATTGCTCCCCATAACCTCAGAGTTTCCCAAGTACTTTCACATTCACCATCTCCTAGCAACCTACAGAAATACAAAGGAAGGAAGGGGGGCTGGACCCATGGAGAAACATATTCTCATTTTTTGGCACTGTCCAAAACCACACAACCAAATTAGAAAAAAAGAGTCCTTGAACATAAAAATAAATTCCAGAAAGAAAGAATAAGACAAAAAACAAAAGGATTTCCTATTTAGAAATCATAACAACTTTTCATAAAATGTAGACAGCATTTGCAAACCCATACCCAGTCTTCCCATCTCAGTCAATGAATATAGGCTGACCCCATTTAGATGCTAACTTTAGCCACATGACAGTCATGTCTCCAACTCTGTGTTAATGTGCTGAGAAAGGGCACGGGGCTCACCAGTCTCTCCATAATACAGCCAGATCATACGCTACAAAAAGCTCATAGAAATCTAGGCAGTATAGAAGATTCCATATCAGGATATAGAAGGAATATACTTCTAGAATTGATGAAAAAAAAAAAGAAATCTTTAATTCTTTCTACTGTTAGGGAAAGGCTTCCATCTTGATGCTTAAACAAAACCATGGATACTTAAACGATACCCTGTTATTAACACGTATTGGTTCAGGTGATAAAGAATTCTCACAGTGACTGGCAGCAGTACCAGACAAACCCAATCAAGATCCCCTTGTGTGATAAGGAAGGAAGACGGTACTCTTAAATATCTTGCATCAACTGTTCCTCCTTGCTAATTCTAAAAAATACTTTTATTTTGTCAAATCAAAGAGGTAAGAAAGGATGCAAGATAACTGGATAGATTAGGCTAAATATCCTCTTTGAAAGGACAGAAACAAAGTGTTTCCACCTCAACTACAGAGAATTCTTCAACTTTTTAAAAACTTGTAAAGTTTACAGGCCAGGACATATTTACAGGTACGAAAGAACCTAAGAACAAAGCAGGAGTAGGGAGGGACTGACTCCCCTGCACACGGAACAGCACACGGGAGAGCAGAACAAAACCCAGCTGTCTGGTGGTAGAGTCTACTCCAACCCCACCGAAGAAGTGGGACCCAGGCCCCAGGGAACCTTCCTGCACCCCGAGCATGGTAGAACTAAGTGGCTCCCCTCCCCCAGGGAGCGCCTACCTGCAGCACAGGGCTATTGTCAAAGTTGTAGGCACTGGGCCTTCCTTCCAGGGTTGAGAAGGCCACGTTGCCCCCAGTGAGGGGAGAAATGTCACTGAATTCATCAGTACACAAGGCCTGCTGCTCGTCCCCTCCTGTCCTGATGAAGCCCCGGCTGGCTTTGGCGTAGGTGTTCTCGCAAGAGCCGCTGTAGTACTGGTAGGGAACCCAGGGCCCGTCCTCCCGAGTGCGCTTGTAGATGGCGAAACTCTCTGGGCGGCTGGTGTGGAACTTGAGACGCACATAGGTGATGTCAAAAGCTTTTCCTGTGGGACAAACACATCAAAGTTCATAGGTCATACAATGAAAGTAAGAAATCCCTTCGATTCCTAGTTGGTTTGGAGCTTGATAAAGAGATATAGATCACCCTGTGCACAGAGATCATGAAGACCCCAGAACAAACACACACTGGTTGGGTCCGACGGGCTATTCTGAAACTGGAAACAGTGCACATTTTCCCACAAAAGGACAAATTGTAGTTGGATTCATACAATGGCTCATCAAAACCTGCTTGTTACATATATTGCTGAAATTTTGTTTGCAATGAGAACTGGTAGTACAATTACAGTACTAACATGTTTTTTTTTTTTCAAAAATAAAACTAGTAAAAAGCTCGCCTATTCTTAATGCTGGTGCTTCAGCAAAAGCTTAATTAAAAGATAAAAAGTATTTGCTGACTTTCTAAATGGGTCTTTAGAAAGTGCCCCAAAGACCCATTTAAAACCTCATTCTTTATTAACCATAATGTTACTCTTGGTGCAGGAAGAATATCATCAGTACGATTCTTCTATTTAGGCCACATTCTTCAACCCAGTTTTATCTACAGTAAAACTGATATGATGAGCCATATCTGACAACAGCTCAACTGGTCCACATACATGAAACACTTGCACGCATCCAATCTTGAATGCAAAGCGATGTGGTATGACAGACAGAACTGGGTACTGTGAGGCCTGCGCCCTTCATTTAATAGCTATCTGATTTCTGCTTCTCTGTTTTCTCTTCTGTAAAAATAAGGATGATAATCCCTGCTCTACCTACGTCAAAGAGTTGCAGGAAGGTCAAACTGTGATCTTGCACATACTCGACCAATTGTAAAATTGTATACATGTGAAAGATAGTATTATAATAGGGTTTACGAAAAAAGATCTTACACCAGGGGAGATGGTTACACATCAAAACCTGACTATGTCAGGTCCAATCTGAGTGCAACTGCCAAAGGACATTATACGAATACATATCTTCCACCCAGGATGCAGTGAACCCTGCCTAGACACAGATCACACAAATACAGTTTACACACCTCTTGCTGAAAGAATGTAAGACTGACCTGTATCTATTGTGTTAAAAATATCAGGATGTTATCTCTGAATGAGGGTAAGGTTATAGTACAGTATCTATGGCATTCCAGAGACTCATTATCGAAGACATTCTGGAAGAGTAAAAGAATTTAATTTTACTCTGGAGTAGGTGGCTTGGGGTGTTCAAAGGCTTACTCACTAATCTGTGGCTTACAGATTACCTTTACTTTTCTACTCTCTCTCTGCCTTTCTGACATCTCATTGTTCTTTAGCAACCTGACCTGCAGCAAACTGGGCCAAAGGAGAGAAGGTAAAATGGACCAGGGGATCCTGTGCTCCCTATCAGGATCTGCACCACAGAGCCACATGCTGAAATAAACGAGCCTATGTGGCCACTCTCGGTGCGCCCACAGCCACAAAGCCACAGCTGGCACAAATCCACAAAGCAATTTTGCTAGCACTAAACTCTGAGGCAGCCCTGCCTGCACGTGCTGGCCTGGCCTTGCTGGCTGTGAGCCTCATTTCCAGAACTGCCTTTCTCATTCTAACCTCTTCCCACAGTGGGAAGAGGAAAAGGAGCTCTGTGGTAACGTGTACGGAAGCTGACACACTTCCTCACAAGACAGCCACGTGCACTGCCCTCGGAAGTGCAGTCGATCCATAGTGGACACAGATAAGTGCAATTCCACGTGGTGATTCTATGATGGGAAATGCATCATGTTTGGGCAGCATGGCGGAAGGTCACCAAACCCAGATTTGTGAGGTTAAAAATGTCTGCTAGAGGAAGTGACATATACATCCAAGACCTGAGGAATGCTTAGAATTAGCTAAGCAAGCCGGGCGTGGTGGCGCACACTTGTAATCCCAGTACTTTGGGAGGCGGAGACCAGAGGATCCGGGTTCGCGGCCAGCCTCAGCTCTCTCACTCTCTATCTCCCTGTCTCTCTCTCCTCTCTCTTTCTCTCTCTCTCTCTCTCTCTCTCTCTCCTTAGTGAGGCCCTCCGCAACTTCGTGAGATCCGGTTTCAAAATAAAGTACAAAAAAAATAGGGCCGGGGGCGTAGCGCGGAGATAGAACGCCCCTGGGTTCAATCCCCAGCACCACAAAAAAAAAAAAAAAAAAAAAAAAAAAAAAAAAAAAAAAAAAAAAAGAATTAGCTAAGCAAGCGGGTCCAGACAGATGAAATACCACGCGTAAAAGCCCAGAGACAAAGAGGAGTGGTCCTGGGAGAAAGAGAGCTGCATACTATGGCTACAGGCTGGAGAGGAGGTAAATAGGAGGCAGAGCATAGGAGCAAATTCAACTCAAGGGATTCAACTTAAGCCCAAGACCAGATTGATGTTGTGGCCAGTATGGAGATTAGAAGGGACAGGACTGAAGACAGAGGAGTTAAGAAGATATGGTGGTAATCTAAGAGAGATGAAAGAGGCTGAACTAAAAACAGGGACACTGAGATGCAGAGAACTGAAAGGATCTGAGCGAGGGGCAGGAGCCCATCCGCAGCAAGGCGGTACCCGATGGAGGGCTCGGGAGCCACGTGGAAGGTCTCCTCTACTTGTAGACTGTTAGCACTCTGCTTCATTGTCGAAGCTGCTCTATCTCATTCCATGAGGTAGGAAGATTAAGAATGATATTCATTTTCTGGTTTAAAAACAACCAAATGGAGAGCAGAGCCATTCACTAAAATGGAGGATGTGGTTGGGTAAACAGGACTGGAGGCAGGGGTAGGATGGGAAGATGAGCTCAATTCTGGCTACACTAGACTTGAAGTGCCTTCAAGTCATCTCGACAGGAGGAAATGTCTAGAAGGGAGCCGGATGTGGGTTGCCTGAAGGCACAAGAGACATCTGAGTTAGATATGTGGATTTGGGATTCATTAGCATGCAGATGGACACAGAAGATCTGGGTACGGTGGAGACAACCAGGCAAGTGCGTTGTGTGAGAAGAGAGATGACTTCCATGTTCACCCTGAGCAGCAGCAACATTTGAAGCACAGGCGGAAGAAGAGATAACAAGCAGGAGCGACAAGGGAGGAGAAGCCAAGAAAAGAGGGGTGCAAGCAGGGAATAATCAAAAGCGTCACATCTGCTAAGGGTCAAGTAAGAAGTGTCCACTGGCTTTGACCACAGAAAAGTCACTGCTCCACCTACTGCAGTTCTGGGGACACGGAGCAGAGGCCCCTGGGATCGAGGAAGGACGGCAGACAGACACAAGGAGCATGGTGGTCAGTCTGCCATGACACCAGGCCCCAGGGGAGCAGCAAGAAGAGACGATAGAGGAGGGAGTACAGGGTGAAGGCAAGATTTTCTTTTTCCTTGTTAGGTTGGAGAGCTGAGTGTGTACTTAATGCTGCTGTGCTTGAGTCGGCAAAGGGGAAAGGCTGACACTGCAGGCTGGGAAATGAGAACAGGATCCATCCCTGGTTGGGGGAATGACTCTACACGGGAGGAAATCTGTCTCTTTATCTTCTGTCTGTTGCAAACACAAGGGACTATGTAGGCTTTATGGGACAGAAGCTGAAAGAGTTCTGAGAGCCTCTTCTTCTTGTAGTAAAAATCAAGGGGACCTGCACTACGGGTTGGGGCAAAGCCGGTGGGGAACACTTGGAGAGTGCAAAAACCTCATAACAGAGACTAGCAAAGAAGCTGCCTAGAGAAAAGGGGGCTTACTGGGCAGAGCAGGCCACTGAGGAGAGGGTGGGAGGTCCTGGCGTGGAAGGCCTCTGCAGAGGTGTGATGTTCACAGCAGCAGGAAGTGCCCCCTTTACCAGCTCAATGCAAGGGCAGTAGGACAAAGGGACTGAAGTTACTTCAAGGAATTTAGAATCGAGTCTGGATAAATAAGAAGCAAATACAAAATGAGGGATCACGGCATGTTCTAACTGAAATTACCTGTAACCATGAATAATCAAGAACTGGAAAGCTGAGGAGCTTGTTTTTATTCTGTCAAACAGCTACAAACAACAGCTACTATTTTCTTTCTCTCTCTCTCTCTCTCTCTCTCTCCCCTCCCCCCCACCTCTCCCTCTCCCTCTCCTTCTCCTTCCCCACACTTTATGTGTCCCTCCTACTCATTTCACAGTTGACAAAGTAAGAAGATCCAGTTAACTGGGAGATGACTAGAAACGAAGTCCAGGTCTTCTGATTTCCAGTCCAGTGACCCTGTCATATCATCATTACACTTTGAGAGAGATCAAAAGTAGCCAGTAAGGCTTTAAGATAAAGGAGCCAGGCCAAAGGATTAAGGAAATCGGTAAGTACAATCCTGGACATATTCCAACAACTGTACAAGCAGAACATCTTCCACTCCTCACCTCACGTTCATGTTGTTTATGAGGACTAACCATGGGTATACACGCCCTCGAGAAAATGGTTAGCTTCCAAATGTTCTACAGCCTCTCCCCTCCCCCTGCCACATTCCTTCCATAAACAAACAGCAAAAAAAAAAAAAAAAAAAAAAATTCAAGGGCAGCTGTTTAGAATGAAGCACACAAAATCAACTAATACTTTCTGCTCTGAATCCAGCCGTTCATGCTGGCCGAGGCAATGAGAAGGGACAGGGCTGTCTGAACAATGAGACTCTAGCCTTTCTTCAAGCAGGGCCAAGCCAAAGGAATTCCGTTCAAGCCTCCTACGTGGTGAAGTATTTCTAATCTCTGAGTAGGAAGAAACTCTTCCTGCAGGACTGGATTCAAGCACTGATGGCTGGGGAACATAAATGCTTCTCTGTTATGTGCAGCTCAGAAGAATCCATGTGGATCTTGCGAAACAACCTCCTTTACAGTTTAGTAATGAATGACATGGCAGACAGAATTTTACAAAATTTCAAAATGCCCTTCTATGGCTTGAATTAGAAGAAACCGAGCTCATTTTAAAGTATCAAATTAGGAGTTGCTGGTTCACTGTTGTTCTTACATGCTTACTCTCTAGAAAACATAGAATGAATTTTCTCCTTATAGCCAGAATTGGGAATATAAAACTTTAATAAAGTTGTAGCACAAAGTCAATTAGACATGGTGTATGTTTAGGCTACAAAATAGGATTCTCCAAACAGTTAACACAAACAGTAGACACAGAAAGCAGCTATTTGAAAACGTTTCCGATTTTGTTAGCATAACTGCTGGCCCGAGACAAGAGTTCCCAGGACAGCAAGTCCAGCTGCATACCAGCTGTCATTGTTCCACCTCAGCGGGGACTCACAAATAGAGGCTCACCAGTGAAGATGACCCAGAGCCAAGTCAAAGCCGAATTCAGGATCCTCCCACAGACCCAGAGAGGGGATGGGAAAGACTAGGAGGCACGATCCAGCACATACAGACTGAGATGATGTGAGGACAGTGGGGCCTTTCCAGCTGCTGAGACACTCGGTCCTCACTGCCCGTTGAGGGGCCAGTTCCTACTGCCCCACACTCTTCACAATAGACTGCTTTAGAAAGCCTATCCTGCTCCTTTCCCTTAGATTTCAGTGTTGCCTGTTCATGGCTCCTCCCTTGTCAACAGCCAAATGCCAACAGTGCGAGCTACAGTCTCACAGAGAGGACACTAAGTCAACACAAGTTACAAGGGAGGACAAGTCACCTTTACAGCTGTTGTAGAAAATAATAATTTTTAACTAAATTTATTACAACAAATGCAAAGGGCCTTAAAATCTGAGGAAACGTCCCCCTGGAGTGAAGGGACAGAGGGCTGACAGTCACACTTTCAAGCACATGCAGTAAAGTCCTTCCTATACTGTGTTACTACTGATGACAGAAAGCTGTGCTAAGGTGAGCAGACCTGGAATATGGAGTCTCAACTCGCTGCTGCCACAACGAAACAACAAAAGCAGGGAGATGAAGGAGAGGCACAGGTAACCACCTTACAAGTTTTTCCTAAAGTTAACAAAATTCTATATACCAAAGACTATTTATAAAAATAGTGGTATGGCTACGACTATGCAGCTAAGAAGAAAACCAGTTTTGAAAGAAACTGTATGGTTTTGGAGAAGATAAAACCATAATCTCTTATGAAAACTAGATTTTTCCATAAATCATCAAATTTAAAGTTTTAAGTCAAAGAACATACTTCTACACTCTCCCTGTCATTCCCAAAATACCACTTGGTGCCATCACTGAGTGAGACCGTGGCACTGACCTAGTGGAGCGATCCTCAAAAAAATAAATCTTTCCGCCTGCATTGTCCAAACACAGGATCCAAAATGCCATGTCCTCTTCAGCAAACCAAAGCGCGCAAGTTCATTAGAATTAACGTGGTAATTAAATATGAACTCATAAGACAGCGATTATGTGAACAGAAGAGAATTCTTAACTGAACACTAGAATGTCAAACATGTTTGGAGGGCAATTTTAAAATAGGTGCAAAATTGCCGGGTACAGTGACACATGCCTGTGATTCTAGCACTTAGGAACCTAAGACAGGAAGATCATGGGTTCAAGGCCAGCATACTGCCACTTAATGAGACTCTGTTTCAAAATTAATATATATATTAGGGCTGGGGTGTAGCTCAGAGGTAGAATGCCCCTGAGTTCAATCCCAGTGCTAAAAAAAAGTACAAATTACTATTAGAGAACATAGACATTTTCCATTATCAAAACATAAAATTCATCCTAATCTGTATATTTTTGCCATTTTATGTGATATCTTTCACCAAAAAAGGTAAGATTTCCAAGTGAGATTTCAAGCCAGGAGCTGAGGAATATGCCTTCTTAACCCAACCCTCATGCCTACAAGACTCAACACCAGCCCTGATTCAGGCTAGTAGGTCACAGACATGCCTGAAATCTTTGAGCTGAGTTACAGGAATGAGGCCAGCAGTCACTCCCACTCACCCGAGCTGAGGAACAAAAGCCCTCTCACTCCTCTGAACTAAGTTCTAGCTACAGAACTGACACGAGGGAGCTAATGGAGGCCCGTGAAGAAGGCAAATAAGTGTAACACCAAGGAAATAAAATGGCAATGGCATGTGAGCTATGTAAGTAAAGCCTGCATTTAAAAAATGTATAATTACTAAGCTATAAAGATACCACACGTTCGCGGGACTCTATTTCTTTTCTGTGACATTCATATACTCCCAAGAATTGGCTATAGTTTGGCTTTCCTCCATATAGAAGGGTGAAGGTGAGTAAAAGATAGCAAGGAAACTATAACCTGATAAGAAAAAAAAGATTCTAATCTCAAATCATAATGGTGTAAACTGCCGGGCGTGGTGGCGCACACTTGTAATCCCAGTACTTTGGGAGGCGGAGACCGGATCCGGGTTCGCGGCCAGCCTCAGCTCTCTCTCTCTCTCTCTCTTTCTCCCTCCCCCTCTCTCTCCCTGTCTCTCTCTCTCTACTTAGTGAGGCCCTCCGCAACTTCGTGAGACCCGGTTTCAAAATAAAAGTATAAAAAATAGGGCCAGAGGTGTAGCTCGGAGGTAGAACGCCCCTGGGTTCAATCCCTGGTACCGCAAAAAAAAAAAAAATGGTGTAATAACAGAAAAACTCTAAATAATCCCTTCCCCCCACACCAAGTCACAGAAAGTTGACTGATAGTATATTTTTAGTTATACAACTATTCGCTAAGTGAATTTACCTGAAAGTGTACTGTGACAAACTAAAATACTCCAATTTTTCATTTTGCTAGAATTCTTTTTACTTTCCAGTTTCCTTAATTCCTAATAAACTTGTTCTTATTTCCCTTAGAGCCATGCACTATTTGTGTCTCTCTTCAAAACAAGAAATAACTATAAATGCCACAAAATATCTTAAATACACAAATGTCTTTCTCAGTTTTCACAGTTGCTTATTAATTTCTTATCACAGCCACCCATTGGGTCCAAGGTTAACAGCCATGACAGATCTTGATAAATGCTATTTCAAATTCTTCCATTCATTCAACAAATATTTACTGAACACTACTACACCAACCATTCATTGTTCTAGGCACTGGGGCCACAGCAGAGAGTGAGAGAGATAAGGTCCCAATAGGGAGCAGGGTTGCCTTAAGGGATGGAAAAAAGAAATAGAAATTTAGGTGTCAGATGATGGTAAAAAATAGTTGGGCTAGAAAGTAAAGGGGTGTGCTGCTCAACACTGTGTTATCAGAGATGGCCTCACTGACATGGATAAGGTGACATGTGAGCGGAGACCTAGAGGTGAAACAGCAAGACATCCAGGGGAGGAGCATTCTAGGAATGACAAATACAAATATTGGAGGCAGAGCATGCTGGGAGTTTCAGGGAGAGGTTAAGGAGGCCAGAGGGCCTGGAGAGTGGGTGAGGTGCAAAGTCTTAGGGGACGAGGTCAGAGAAGCTAAGGGGAGGGAGGGACTGCTGATCATGCAGGGTCCTGAAGGCTATTGTAAGACATAGTTTTTACTCTGAAGGAGAAGAAAACCCATTGGAGAATTTGTACGAGGGAGTAACATACTCTGACTGGTATTTTAAGAGGATTTCTCTAGCTACTGAACTGGAAAAGATAATAGAGGGGATGACAAAGAAACAAGAAAACTGGTTGCAATAATCAAGACAAGAGAAAATGGTAGCCTGGTCCTGGGTAGCAGAGGTGAGCAGTGATCCAATTCTATGTATATTTTGAGGGTCGATCAGCTTTACTGATGGATTGGATATGGGGTGTAAGCTTTGGCCTATGCAACTGGAAAGACAAAGCTACCACTTACTGAAACAGGTATGGGCAACGGAGAGTGAAGAAATAAGGAGTTCAGTTCTGGGTACAGTAAGTTTGAAACATCTGAGTGGAAATGTCAAGTCAGCAATTAAGACATAGAAGTCTGGAGAGTGCAGAGAGAGATCAGGCAGGAGAGAGAAAGCTAGAAGTTGTCAGCACAGTCAGTATTCAAAGCCATGGGATTAGATGAAAACCATTACAGATGGATATAGACATGGGCCTTGGGACACACCAACTTTAGAAATGGGGAAGATGAAGGGATCCAGCAAAGGAGACTCAAGAGAAAGAGGAACTAAAGTAGAAGGGGTGTTGATAGAGTAGAATTCCAGCAGCCAATTGTGTGTGTGTGTGTGTGTGTGTGTGTGTGTGTAGCACTAGGGATTGAACCCAGGGGCGTTCTACCTCCAAGCTACACTCCCAGCCCTATTTTTTTTTTTTTACTTGGAAACAGGGTCTCGCTAGGTTGGTAAAAGTCTCACTACTTGCTGAGGCTATCCTTGAACCTGCAATCCTCCTGTCTCAGCCTCCCAAATACTGGGATTACAAGCATGTGCCATCACACCCAGCTCAATAGCCAAATTTTAAAAAAGCTTTTCGAGAAGAGAATAATCAGCTGCGTCAAATATTCCTGAAAGGTCAAAAAAGACAAGGACTGAGCATTGACCACTGGTGACCGGAGGCCACTGTTATCCTGACAGGTGGTTTAGTAGAAAGACAGGGCTCAAAACCAGAGAGAATGTAGGTGGGGTGGAGTGAGAATTAGTGAAAGATCATTAAGATAATTTCCAAGTAATTTTGCTATAAAAAGTGAGGTAGTAGCTGGAGAGGAAGAAACTGCACTTAAGGTGAGAAGATAGCATGGGTAGTGCTGATGGGAACGATTCAGCGTGGCCACTGGATTTACAGAGAAAAGTGAGGGCTTACTCTGGAGTCGATGCAGCTGGATCAGAGTGGGACAAGAGACCCACTGTGGTCTAAGGTGAAGCTCTTTGGGAGAACTTTCTACAGATTTCCCTCAGGAGAGAAGGAATGATAGAAATTTCCAGGGTCATTTTAAGTATCCAAATTAGAAAGAGTCCTCTGGTTCCCAAAGAGCTCCAAATGCAGAGGGGCTCGGGAAGGCACCTTCGCAGCGGAGTCGGCCCGGGCCCAGGCCTTCCTGCCACCATGGCTCCCATAATCTGGCCCGTGATTAGGCGCCAACTTGGCTGGAAGAGTCACCTAGAAAACTTTTGGAAAATTGTTGATCCTCATCTCCAGAAGTTCCATTTTGGTTGGTTCTAAGTGAGGTCCCAAATCTGTATTTTTTAAACACCATTTTAAAGTACAATTACACTTGAGAAATACTTCCCTACTGTAAACTCTTCCCCATCCTGTTCTCACCCTTTCAAGGTTTAGACAGAAGGATTCTGACCTGGGTGCTGCACTGTGGAATGCACTAGGTTCTCCTGAGGGATTATTTTGATTTTCACATGTCATGCATTTCAAGGTAAAATTTACTGCAGTGACAATTTAGGAACTGGCAGTAACCGCTTCGATAGCAGTCTACCTTCTTCTTTCTGGGGGGCAATACTGGGGATTGAACCCAGGGCCTCACACATGCTAGGCAAGTGGTCTACCATTGAAATACATCCCCAGCCCTTTTTAAAAATTTTGAGACAGGGTCTTGCTAAATTGCCCAGACCAGGCCTTGAATTTGTGATCCTCCCGCCTCAGCCTCCTGAACAGCTGTGCCACCGTGCCAGACTACAGTCTTTCTTCTTTAAATTCAAAAGGGGACACACACTCCATATCCAAGGGAGGTTGGGGTGACTGGGCTGGCTGAACGCAAACTCCCCAATACTTTTTCCTGTGCTAATTTCCTCTATCATTCAACTTGTATCCTCAAGGCCCTATCCTCAGGCAGGTAAAACTACACATCCAGTTTTTAGAAAACTACTGAGGATTTCACAGTGGTATCCTTTACATGCAGATATTGGTTAAGATCCCTTGTAAATTAAATTGCCCATGCCTTCTGGCTCCTGTCCTCCTCTACCCCCTAACTGCCAATATATAACAAAATAATAAAGGACCACTAGCAATTTTCAGTGGTAAGGGGCACATCCGGAAGCAAAGAGTTAACTTCTGCTTCAGCACACTCAACAAGATAAGAAAACACTTCTTCTTTGTCTAGAAGCCTAGACTTGTTTAATACCAGTCTGTGTCACATAGTGTTGGCATTTTCTGGGAGGGTGCTACATTCTGTTGGTTAACAACCAGTGCAGAAATATTTACTTTTCAGAGAAGAAACTTCAGATATTTTTAAAAGAAAAAAATATATGTATATATGGAGGTTTAAGGGCAGCATGTATAATGCCCATTTTGGTAAGAGAAAAGAAGAGGAGGGGGAAGGGGAAGGGAGATGAGAAGGGGAAAGTGTGTGGGGGGGAGCAGAGAGAATGAGATTGAAGACTATTCTTAAAGGCCAGACTTGATATTCTGAATTTCAGGTTATCTCACAAGATTCACACCTAACCTACAGGGTGTGCCTCCTGTTTTTGAAGCACTGTGTGTCACTGACCCTTCCTCCTCAGGACCCAAGCCTTAGGATGCACCTAAGAGGGTTAGCAAACTACAGTTCATAGACTGACCCATCCCACCACCTAAGTTTGTAAATAAAGTTTTACTGAAACAAAGCCACACCGTTTGCTTGCACACTGCCTATGGCTGCTCTCTGGCTGTACCGGAAAAGCTCAGCAATTGCAGGAGGCAGAGCATGGCCAATAAAGCCTAAAATATTTACTATGTGTCCCCTTACAGAAAAATCTGGCTGGTCCCTGATCTAAGAAATCAAAATATAAAAACAAATATTTCTACTCTTCTACCTTTTCTACCTCTCATCTGCAGAGCATACTGTTTTAAATTTTGATGCAAGCTGAGCATGGTGGCACACGCTTGTAATTCCAGTACTTGGGAGGCTGAGACAGGAGGATCGCAGGTTTGCGGCCAGCCTCAGCTACTCAGTGAGGCCCTCGGCAACTTAGTGAGACCCTGTTTCAAAATAAAGAATAAAAAACAGGCTGGGGGTGTAGCTGGAAGGTAAAATGCCCTGGGTTCAATCCCCAGTACTGCAATAAATAAATAAATAAATAAATAAATAAATAAATAAATAAATAATTTGGTGCAAGGAAATCTGAATTTTTCCTCTACTGTCATACATACACACACACACAGAAAAAAAAAGCATAAGGAAGTATATTCAGAAATTTTATGAGACTAATGACAACTCAAATACATTTGATACTTAGGATTACTTTTATTTCATAGGGAAAAAACCTCTTCCGGCAAATAAATAGGCAAAGAGATTAGCAGTTAAAAGGAGAAAGGATGGAGATTTGAATCATTTCAAAAATCAAATCTGTAATAATATCCTTTAGCTCTTACACAGCTCATGAAAATGAATCAGTCAAGCAGAAAGCAAGGAAAACAATATACTGTTGGAAAAAGTGGCACCAATTTTCCAAGGAAGCCGCCTCCCAGCCCCGCCCCAAGCAGCAGCAGTCAAAGGAGTGAAACATGAATCAAGTCAGATGCAATCGTCACCGGGCGTCGCTGGGTAGCAGGAGAAATGACATGTTGAAAACTGCAAGTAAAATGGAAAATACCAACAGATCTCATTTAGATCTCTAGGATGAGAACCTCCCTCCCTTGTCCTCTGGGTAGGAATTCTGGGCTTCACACAGGCCCCCTTGTCCTGCTCTTCTGGGCGGATGGACAATTTACATCATGAAAACGCCCTGCCAGCTGGCACTCTCTCCACAAGCGACTGATTGTGAGCAGATGCCTTCAGAAGATAAGTATAAACGAATACACCCCTTCTTCATTTTTCATTCATCCATCCTCTGCAGAGGAATGGAAAGGCACTCTACACACACTCCTACGGAAGCCAGCGTCTGTGTTCTTCACATCCCCGAGTCTCTCGTGGGCTGTGCGTGGACTTGCTGTTGCATTCCTGATTGTTGTGCCCATCTTCAAACACCTACGATGTATGCAACACCCCAGATTACAGGTAAATAACCTTACAGGCCTAGATGCAAATGTCTGGGTGTTTTTCCCTAATGACTTAGACTTAAAATTGAGTAATTCCTAGTGTAGTCTCAATTAAGAACATTCAATGGTCTGCTAGAACAAAGAAGCAAGACTTCCACCTAGAAGTCAGTCGAAATTACTGGTGTATTAAATAATTAATTTATTTATTTAGAGGTACTGGGAATTGAACTCAGGGGCATTCTATCTCCAACCTATATCCCCAGCCCTATTTTATTTTTATTTTGAAACAGGGTCTCGCTAGGTTGATGTGAGTCTCACTACTTGCTGAGGCTGTCCTTGAATCTGGGATCCTCCTGTCTCAGCCTCCCAAGTACTGGGATTACAGGCATGCACCACCACGCCTGGCTGGTGTATTTAGTGTTATAAATTAAATATTTATTTTAAAATACATTTTTCTAATTAAATCAATCACCTTCCCATTGACATATATTAGCATTCCAGAAACTATTTTAAATTTCTCTCCAATTGGAAAATAGTAAAGAATTTGGCAGATAAATATTAAATGCCCCTTTGTAGAGAGGAGAAACTTTGTGATCACTCCCAAAATTGTTTTATAAATTATATATGCCAGATTTAGTGAGGGCGTGTTGAGGG
This sequence comes from Glis glis, assembly GCA_004027185.1. Lineage (NCBI taxonomy): Eukaryota > Metazoa > Chordata > Mammalia > Rodentia > Gliridae > Glis > Glis glis. Next base: position 62,465 of record PVJS01001077.1, on the reverse strand, counting down.
CAACGGGAAGGTCACCTGACAAATTCTTACACCGCGTATTTCAGGTAGATTCCCAGTACTTCAAAAACATGAGCCCTTTTATCTGCTTTCCTCTTTACATTGAGAGCAAACATTCAGCAGTGATAGCAGAAGAAATGTTCCTCACATCCATCCTTTGTGATATTTCAAACAGACAGCACTGAGTTCTCCCCCGTGGGAGTATTCACATGCCCCCACAATGGGACTTGTTCTACCTTTCTATTTACATTCTGGAGAACAGCCAAAGTCCTCTCTAGCTCTCTTTGATCTGATGCCAGAGACTTGGTATACAAAAATCACCTAGAAGAAATTCCCTTAGGAGCCCAGTAACTAAAGGGGAGTTAGGATGGCGATGGAAAATAGTCTATACACGCACCCTGTATCATATCACCACTCAGCTTCAGAGTCCTTGCGGGTTACCTGATCTAATGCAAACTCCTCAGACACATTACTGCAAGGCATCCATAAGTCTGAACAACTGTGCTCCACTTCCTATCCGCACACCATAACTTAAACTCTCCAACAGAAATGAAGCCTCTCCTCCAGTCCTGCCATCTTTATCCATACACCATGTCTCACCGCTGAGCCATTCTCTACCCTCACTCCTCCATTCCCTACATATCTTTCCAGTTTTGGTTCAAGTACCACTGTCTCCAAGACACTTTTAATTTATATTATCATTTCACTTTTCTGAACACAGCACTTATTATCCAAACCATATAGTTCACTACTTGAGTCATTGCTCCTTTGTGTAAGTTTCTGTGCCTCAACAAATGTTTAACTTGGTCAAAGGCAAGAAGTCTATCTATAATATTTGGTATTCTACAATAGCATTTTTCAAGCTTTTCTGACCATTTCACATAGTTTTTTAAAAAAGCACTTTACATTGCGATTCTGAACACACACACACAAACACACACAGCTGAAACTCAAGTTTGACAAAACAAAATACTATCTAGGATTCAATCTGTAGTCATTCTATTTTCCATTTCAATTGTTAGAAGAGGCTGGTTGTGGATCACTAAATTGATTTTGTGACATTAGGAATTTGTAAAAAACAATTTGAAAAATACTACTCCACAATTTCTAGGGCACTGTCTTTGGCTCAAACCAGGTACTCAATAAGTATTTGTTCATGGTAGATTGGCTCATCTACCACATATATCAGGTTAGAATCCTACAATGAAAAGTTTTCTGGATATCAAAATAAAGCTTGATGATGATACCTTTTGAGACGTTCTTCCAGTGATTTTAAAAAACAGGATGACATTTTTTAAAAAAGGACCTTTGCATATGACAGCCTTTAACAAAATCAAAGAAAATGTTATTTTTCCTAATGCTAAATTGCAAAAATCTCATTCATGAACATGGTATGCCTTAGGGAACCTCAAGTTTCCAACCCTACATAAATTAATCTTCCCAAATAAGTTGTTTTTAGCAGCTCTGGTTCCCAAATTTACTTCAGCCATGAGCATGTGATAAGCCTTCAGTGTAGTAGCAAGGGTTTCCTCTCTGTGGGGTAGATGGACTGAGGCCTAGTGCTTGGGATTAGATTTCTACTCAAGAAAAAACATCTGGACATTTATGGGGAGACTCAGTTCCCCATGTCTCGTGTTCACAGCACTTTTTTCATTGGATTATCAATACCTGTTCTGTTTGCATGTATTTATTTTTTGCATTTTTATATGTCACTCACACACACACACACACACACACACACACACACACACATGCGCTCACGCACAGGTCTATAAGCTTTTGAGGTGCAAGACTCTTGTCCCCTGCTATCCCTTTGCTTTCAAATGTGTTTTGTTGTTGCTGCCTTTTATGGAAAGAAATGGGACTGACTTCTAAAATAAGCAGAGAGAGAGAGTGAACCTGGGTAAGTCTGGTTTGTTGTCAGGTTCATTCATTAAAGGATTTGTTCATTTTACAAACATATCCTGAGACTTTCTGTGTGCCAGGCAGTAGGCTCAGCACTGAGGATACAGGGATGAAATACTGGTGGGTCTCTGCCCTAAAGGAATTCCAACTGATGGGTGAAGGAAGACACACACACACACAAATTAAAATACAAAGTAAGAATACTCCACCAGGAGTAAAGAATACCATACATTTAATTTCTCATGTATAAAATAGTGTAGAGAAGATGAGTTTTAATGAAAACATCTAGCTCCAAAGAGCCTGATCCTACAACCTGACTATCAGGGACATTTCTGAGAATACCTTCTTCATCAAACCTTTTCACTATTTTCCTTTCTTGTAACATTCTTAAGAAATGCTAAAATGCCACAGGAACGGATTTGACAAAGATAAGCAACATCTAAGACAGCAGATGTTCAATAAAGTTCAGTTCTGTCCTGGCTTACATACTCTTCTGCACTTCCACAATGCTTCTGCCTTGTCCTCTGCTCAGTCCAGTACCACGTGCCCAGATGCAAGAAGCTCGTGTGGAGTAATGTGCAAAGGACAACAGAAGGTAACATTCAAAGGCTAAACACTGTTTAAATGACTGAGCACAGAGCTCTCAAATAGTGCTTCTGTCTTTGGATGAGAAAAGAATAACTCTAGGTTTCTCCATCCACAAAAGATGAATCTCCAGGCTGGAAACAAACATCTCCATCCACACTTAGCCACAAGACAAGTGACACATAGTGCTTTAGAGTAGGTTCTCCAAAAGCAAAGGAGAATGGATTTCCTGCTCTTGCTACCACTGCTTGAAAACATAAATGTCTGGATGCCTTTGAAAATTTGCCCAATCTACAGAACAGTAGAACTAAACTGAACTCCCACTACTACTTGGCTCATGCATTCTTCCACAAGTTTGGAACAAAGACCCCATTGACTTAGGCATGTAGGTGGATTAGAATTGCAATGCAGCCATGTAGCACATTACTGCACGGTGATCCCACCCCGATAAGTCAAGGGAGCTTTCTCTAAATCTGCTTCTCTGCTTTCCTTCCTTCCACAGAAGTATAATTTTAAGTCTACCATTTGAACTAGTTGTGTAATTTAGCATAAAACAGGCCTGCCTATATATTGTAAAACAGATATAGGCATTTTGTTCTTTTTATTTGCCTGCTTATATTCAGTGCTGCACCCAGTCCTTCCTAGAGCTCCCAAAAGGCCAGAGACCAGTGGACACACATGTATGCTGAGTCCAATAAAATCAGTTTTTAATTTTGTTTTGAAACAGGGTTTCACTAAATTGTGGAGGCCCTCACTAAGTTGCTGAGGCTGGCCATGAACCTGTGATCCTCCTGTCTCAGCCTTCCAAATACTGGGATTATAGGCGTCTGCCACCATGCCAGGTTCAAAATGTTTTGTTTTGTTTTGTTTGCCTCCTGTCTCAGCCTCCCAAGTACTGGGATTACAAGTGTGCGCCACCATGCCCGGCCCCTCAAAATGTTTTTTTAAAAAAGTTTCCAACTCAGTGGAACCACCAATCAAGGTGCAACACAGACTAGAATATGCTAAAAATTAGGAAGGGCACAAACAGATGAAGCCCAAACAGATGATTCATAAACTGAAAAAGCAGTTGCCATCAAATTTTAGATTTCTTCTTCCAACTTAGTGATAAAGTACAAGTTGGTGGGTGGGGGGATTGTTTCTTTTGTTTTGGTTTGGGGGTTTTCTGGTACTGGAGTTTGTTAGAAGTAAATTTTTATGGTTTCATTAATAAAAGACATGTATTTGAAAGCAGCTTGGCAAGGCGAATTTTACTTTTTGCAAAAAGGGATCCTGCCAGTCAGGTGTGCAAGAACAACATGGAGGAAACTTGCTGGGTGTTTTATTTTCGGGGGTTGGGGGGGGACTTACGTGCTATGCTCCTATTGGTGGGAACAGTCTCATAATCCTTACATCATTGGCTGAAGGGGATGCCGGGGGAGGGGTTGACACAATTTCCAGGAAATGCTATCTTGCAAAAATATAAGCACAGGTAAATTTACACAATGACAGTTTTACAACATGGAGCCCAAGTCAAGCTATTCCTTTGATAGAAAAGATCTAATTATTTCTCACAGGTTGAATTCACAGACATTCTACCTCTGAGCTACAGCCGCAATCATTTATTTATTTGCTTATTTTAATTTTGGAACAGGGTCTTGCTAAGTTGCTGACGATTCCCCTAAGTTGGGAGTCTGGTCTCAAACCTGTGATCCTTCTGTCTCAGCCTCCCAAGTACTAGAATTACAGGCATGCGCCACCAGGCCTGGCCAAGTGGGTGTTTTTGACACAATGGACCAATATAACATACACCCTCAACTACGTTTCCTTCCACTCCTTCTCCTGATGTGTTAGTGTATGAATTTTGAGAATATTTCCATTGAGTAAAATGCCTGGCATTGTCACTCTTAATGTCAGAATTAAAAAAGGAAGCATTGTAAGGAACCCACAGAGAAATTATATGAATATATGTACAGATAAGGACAGAGACTAATACTAGATACCACATGTACATGGATATATAATGAAAGGATTTCTCCCCTAAATCATCCTTTCATAAAAGGGAGAACTGCCTTGTCTTCCAGTTCTTACAAAGCTTCCCAGTTACCTCATTTTAGACCACATGTTACTATGGGGAAATCAAATTAGTTTGAAGTAACCTCTCAAATAATACAAATTGCGGAAGCTTATACAGCACATATAGTATAAAGGATTTGGTTTTGTCTTCTTTTATTTTTAAGAGGCAGAAAACTAACTCATTTATGGAATTACTCCTAGGAGGTATGGCTTTAAAATTAAAAGTGCTGAAAACTGTAAATAACAAGCCTTTTAAAGAATACTTTATAAGGCAGGCCGGTAAGTGGTTATATTGTGAAGATCCCACATATAAACTAATAGGGACTCCATCTGAGAACCAACATTTAACCAAACAGTACCTACACCCAAGTTCCAGTCTCGGGAGACCCTGGCATGTGGCAGCAGGCCGGCCACTTGCTCAGGTGTGTCACAGTCACTGGGGGAAGGATGGCCTTGATTGAGCTACTTCCACCTCTGCCCATTTCCTTTCTACTTTACAAAAGGAAAATCAGCTTTAAATGCAGATGAGTCACTATCAACACTAATACAATGAAAGAGCATCTGAGCAATGGCATAGAATCTGTCCATGAAGGTGAGGCACGCGCATGCGCACACACACACACACACACACACACACACACACACACACACACAAACTCTTTTCTCTTTATCTGCCTTGAACCAATTCAAAGAGTTATTTAACTTTCTTCCTCCAAGTCTTCCCACCTGCACAAGTTATTGTGAAGACCAAAAACGCTGAAAAGGTCAGGTTCACAGACAGCAGGAACATGAGCGTCTGCCTTCCTTTAGCTGTGTGCTCAAGGCCAGAGAGTCCCCTCTGCTGTATCACGAGCAGCGGATGAGGACACTGTCCATGCAGGGCCCATGCTGGTGGGACCTCATGGGAACCACCCTGTGTCCACGCCACAGTTTTCACTTAACTCCCAGCACTGGGATATGGTTACCATGGTTGACACTGATACTAATCAACCCCTCAGTAGTGCCAACTTTAGAGGCCCAGACACGTATCTAAAGTGACATATATTTTCATCATCGATACCAGTAAAATGAAAGGGCACCAGTGCTATAATAACATTAATGTGGCCCCATTTCTAAGAATGATTCTAAAATGTTGGGGAGTCCTTGCCCTTCAATTCCCCTTTGTTAGGTCCCCTCTCCCACACTGTTTCTCCATTTAATTTAGTATTAAAAACTCTAGCATTGGGCTGAGGGTATAGCTCAGTGGTAGAGCATGTGCTTAAGCATATGCAAGGCCCTGGGTTCAATCCCCATCACCAAAAAAAAAAAAAAAAAAACCCTCACTAGCATCAAACTGTACTGGTTAAAACTTAACAACTTAACTAGCTACTACAACCAGAAGGCCTGAGTCATCCCACAAACCACCAATGGTCCTAAGATCCAAGGTGGCAGTCTTGGGAGATGAGGGGACAGGGAAGCCTTAGCTTCCATTGGGAGGTTCAGGGCAAAACAGAAGGAGGTCACAACAGGTGGCGTAGAGCCTCAGTGGAGCCCAGGCACACACACCCCAAACCCAACCTATCCTGCCCCTTCAGGAGCTGCAGCTAACACAAGGATCTACACCTCCAAGATTTGCCCATCGTTCAGATCTCTGGAGTGGATCATCCACGATGGTGGAAACAGCCTAGAAACTGTATCTTGATATCTTATATATCATTGTTGGAAGAAATAGCAAGTAAACATTTTTAGAAACTTTTAAAAGAAAAAAAACTTACAGCATAATCATTACTCAATGAGATATCCCATCATTATAAACTGACCACAGGGGGAAAAAAAACATGTATCTTTCTATTTGGTAGAACTCTGTGGAATCTCTTATAAAGACTGGTAACACTGGTCTGTTAGCTACTTTAAGCTAAATCAACTGATCTATAGCTTTCCAAAGTCAAATTAAAAAATTTAATTTTTATCAGTCTATCAAATGCCGAGTAGGCTCTAGAGAACTGACTTGTGCTAACCAAACTCAACCAAATTTTCGATGAAAGCTACTTCTGTCAAACGATGGGAGCAGATATCTGCACAGGGCAAGTCCTCACAAAAGACCGAATTAGAGATCAGAAAGTTGCTTGGTCTGCAGAGGACTGGAGCAAACGAGACTTGAACATTCTTAGGCAACAGTTCTACCAAATAATGGCAAAATGCCCTCCTCTACTCCAGCATTAGTTCTCTAAAAATAATCAGACTACTTGGCTAAAATTAGAGCACTCTCCCTCCCAGAGAGTGGGATGAAGATTAACATTTTTATTCTTTATTTCTCCTTTTTCAATATTCCTTATATGTCACTAAGCTTCTGTTACTATAATTTCTTACATTAATTACATATCATGATCTCCTTAATCTCACAACGTTGCCTTTAAGCCATAACGTAAGAATAAGTTAAAATTATTCCATCTATTAAAGGTTTAGTTTTCTCACCGTGGCTCCAGATTTGGGGATCTGAGGAGCCCATCTCATTAATTTAGCTTTAGCTTTTGGGCTTAAGTGTATTTTTAAAAACAATTAACATTCCAGTGTGATATATATCTTTCCAGTTAATGCCTTATCTCCAGATGCTGAAAATCACAGGATCTATAACTAGTTAAGAATAACAAATAAAAAATTCCTGTTATAATCTTTCTGAACCAATACCTTTTATAACGTCAATGTTTCTAAGAAACCAAGAAAAAAAGTACACTAAAATGCACAAATACACACAAGCAAACAAAAAAAAACTACTATTAAAGGTTAAGAAAAGTATAACTCCAGAGTTGTATAAATTTAACAGAAAACTTTATTGCCCCCCCAAACAAGTAAATTCCAAACAAATAAAAGACTGGACAGAGCTAGTCAACAGAAGCAACGGTGCTGAGCAAACTTGACATTCAAGAAGAGGGCACAGGAAAAAACATTCTTGCAAAGTTAGGACTGCCTGCTACCAGTCTTCCCTGTCTAAAATGACTCACACGATTTTCCTCTGGGGTCATGGTGTAAAAAGAAAATGCTATAGAACTATTCTGCCAGGTACTTCAAGGGAACCCCCACTTCCCTAAGACTTTCAGCAAGTACACATGCTTTGCAAGAGGGAGAGACAGACAGACATGCTGGAGCAATGTAGGTTTGAGATTATTTTCATTATTTAGGTCCTTCTGCTCTAAGTTAGACAAAAGCAACCCACGCTGTTCTCCAAAGTAGATCTTCATTACACCAGTTACCAAAAGAAACTCACGAAGCACCATCTTGGCTACTGCAAAAGACCCTGATGAAAAAAATCAGTCCCTAGGTAACAACTAAAGTCAATAGGTCCTTCCTTAACTAGTTAGCCATGAAATTAAACTGTTTCCTGTGTTTAAATATTTAGGGCAAAAGCCAGGTGTGGTGGCGCATGCCTGTAATCCCAGTACTTAGGAGGCTGAGACAGGAGGATCGCATATTCAAGGACAGCTCAGCAAGTAGTGAAACTCTCATTAATCTAGCAAGACCCTGTTTCAAAATTTAAAAAAAATTAGGGCAAAGTATTAGAAGGTGAAGAGGGACATAACTTGGTTACCTAAGAGAAAAGGTAATTTTTTGCATCTGCACAAGTGATTTTGCAAATGCTAAGTGATTTTCTTTAATTTTTTTTTATCAGCGCTTCAATAACTAGCAGTCCAACCCACAACATTAGAGAGTACATCCACACAATGAATTGACAACTGAAAAGGCAGAAAAGCAAGGAAGGCAAGTGGCAGACTGACTTTGGCCTGATGTGTTATGGATGAAATATGGTCCCCAAACAGTCTCTTTCCAAAGGTCTACAATGGTCCTAAGGTGGAATATGCTGACGTGTGAAGGCAAGAGGAAGGAGATTAACCCCTCCTGCCTTCCCATTCCAACTGGGTCCCATGGCTTCCCCAGGCTGATGGACAAGGATGGCGCAGGAGGATGAACAAAGGAACAGCGTGGAAAACATCAAGGATCAAGATTAAAGAGCATTCTCTCAAAGTTTCTCACTTTTCATAAAAAAAATCCCTCACTAGCACTCTTTTGTTCCTCTCTGCTAAAAAATAAAAATGGCAAAGCTCAACAAAACAAAATGATCTTCTTCCCTAGTGAAGGACGGGGCAAATGAAAGGGAGCTGAAGGCGCTGATACAAAGTGTACATAACCTACTCATAAGAGCCTGGCCAGCAAGAGCCTTTCCAAGGGCGAGTGGATTCGTCATTTCCACCCCTCTTTACTATTATGAAGTCATAGTTATAGATTCACTGTTGGAAAGGCGTTGCTAACGTGAGAAATTATTCTCTTTATTCATTGCTGTAAGATCTGGTAAAATAACAGAAGATTTTACGATGCATTGCTTATGACAGCTGCAGAAACGTTTGTAGAAACCGCCAGACACATGATGTTGAATCCATTGATTCCAGAAGACCCGGTATGCCAAGAAATTAAGAAACTGTTACTTTACCTCGCGAGCTCTTCCTCTTCCCACAAGAAGCACTGAGTCACAACCCGAAACATCTCAAGCACCAGAAGTTGAGGATTTGTTTGCAAGGAAATGAAGTTTTAAACTCTCCCAGGATATGAGAGCATTTTTCTCCAAGTGCTTGTAGCTATTCATTCCAATTCACTGAACGACACAAATTAACACCATACCCGACATGGGCTAACTCCAGGGAAGGAGAAGAAGGAGGGGAATCCAGACGCTGCTATCCAAAATGAGTGAACAGGATGGTCCACGGGGATGTGGGAACAGTAGAGACACTACTTGTATTTCATTTTGTCTTGTCCTTCTAAACTTTCGATTTATTGTGCTTGTTACATATTACTATACCATACATGTGTATTATTGATAAGTCAACATACAGACAGTATGGGTCATGAAATATTTTACTAATAGTGCACTTGATCAAAAAGGTTTAGAGTCTGCAGGGACAGACAACACTGAGAACCAGGGCTTGTGAAGGGACTCGTGCATCAGATAACACTTTGACATAATCTGAGAGTTTACTTTCTAACATCTTTTATTCTTGTTCAAATGTATCTATAATTTTAATAACATATATTGGGAAATACATTTCCTTAGACAAGAAAAATATAAGCAACATACAAACCTTGTTTGGGGGAGGAAAAAATTCTGGGGGTGGTGCTGGAGATGGAACCCTGGGCCTTACACATGCTGGTCAAGTACTCTACCACTGGGCTACATCCCCAGTCCAAGTTTTCCTTTTAAAACTACATCAGATAAAGGCCAAGGTGTATACACGAGGTAGATAAATGGAAGACATTTAAGTTACCTCTATTCAGTTACCTGACATTCAGGTAAAGTTTCATCTTTCATTCTAAATAGAAAATTTTCAAGATTTTTTTTCTATAGATGCCAATAAATTATGAATTTAAAAGTATAAAACTAACAGGCCAGAATGGGGGGAAAAAAGAACTTTTCATGATAAAGACTCCAGCCAACTAGTTAAAGAACTTCCTTAAGTTAATAAAGGGTACTGACCAAAAACAACAATAACAACAAACTTTTAGCAAAACCATTCTTAATAACAATTGAATTCCCTTTAAAATGAAGAGAAAAAAACCTCTAACTTGGACATCATACTGGAGACCTAGCCAGTGAAGTAAGATAAAAGGAAGTATAAAGATTTAAAAAAATTTTTACGGTCAACAAACAAAAGATGCTCAGGCCTTTGTTTTTTGGCAGGGGGTACTGCAGATTGAAACCAGGGGCAATCTACTCCCAGCTACACCCACAGCCCCTTGTTTATTTTTAATTTTGAAACAGGGTCTTGCTAAGCTGCTGCAGGTCTCACTAAGTTGCTGAGGCTGGCTTCGAACCTATGATCCTGTTTCAGCCTCCCAAGTACTGGGATTACAGACATACACCATCATGCCTGGCCTTGCTCAGGCTTTTTTAACCAGTGAAATAAAATATAAAACTATAATCATATGTTTGGCACTTCTCTGAGTTACGTGAGTCATCCTTGTGAATTTTTGAACCTCTGAGGATTGTGGAAACCTCCAAACTTGTGGCCAGTTGGTCAGAAGTGTAGGTGGCCCGGGGACTCCTGAAGTGTAGCTGGCATCTGAAGAAAGGGCAGTGTAGTGGAGGACTAAGCCTTAAACCTGCACACTCTATGCTGACTCTAGGTGCTTAGCGTCACAGTGGCAGAGCAGGGCGCCTGGTTGAAGCGAAACAGAACACTGCGTGTGTGTGTGTGTGTGTGTGTGTGTGTGTGTGTGTGTTAGTATGGGAAAGCACACTACAACTTCATATTTTCAGTGATACTATATTTTGATAGATCTTTTAATTTTTACCAATTAGAGGTTATAGTTTTATTATAAAGGAGACAGATCAGGAACAGCCAAATGAAGGGGTGAATAGGGCGAGGTGGGGGGGCATAGAGCTTTATGCTTTCTTCTCATAGAACCAGGTGCATCGCCCAGAACGTTAATATCACCCTCCCATCAACCAGAAGTTTCAACAGGCCTCCATGTCTAGAGTTTTTATCAGGGTTTCACTACATGGTCGTGACTAAATGATTAGCCATGTGACTGAACTCAATACCCAGCTCCTACCTGCTTCCTCAGAGGTCCAGCTGCCCCAAAGCTCCAACCCTTTAATCACACGGTCGGATCTTTCTGGTGACCAGCCCCTGTGCTAAAGTTATCTGGGGGCCCACCATGAGTTACTGAATCCACATAACAAACACATTCCTACCACTCAGAAAATTCCAAAGGTTTTTGAAGTTCTGTGCCAGGAATTAAGGACAGAGATAAGATATATTCTTTCTTACACAGCATGCAGTATCACTTCAGTGCTCTTAATACATCAGTTTACATAACCTACAGATTAAACAGATTTGGGAAGCTGACTTCTAATAACTTTTATGGAAAGAAAATTCCACAAAGCAAACCATGGTTGAATATTTGGATCATACCCAACTCATGCAAAAGTTGAGTTCTAACTCCTAGACATGTGATTAGCATAAAATGTGTATATCTCCTCTATGCTCCTTCATCACACGAAGAATCTAAACTTCACCGATAGTATTTCTAGTTTAACACTAATGCTTTTTTTTTTAAAGTTCTCATATATATTTGATTCTTAATCTTGGATGTAGGGAAATGTTCTTTAGATAACAGTAAATGAGATAAAGAGAAAGGACATAGATCAAAAGTAAATTTAAAAAGCAAAAAGTAAATTTAAATTTAAAAACTTCAGTTGTGACTTTTTTTTGGTGATACTAGGAATTGAACCCAGAGGCATTCTACCTCCGAGCTAAACCCCCCAGACCGACTGTATTTCTTATTTGGAAACAGGGTCTCACTAGGTTGCTGAGAGCCTCACTAAATTGCTGAGGCTGTCCTCAAACCTGTAATCCTACTGTCTCAGCCTCCCAAGTACTAGGATTACAAGCGTGTGCCACCACGCCCGGCCAGTTGTGATATTATTTAAAGAAAACACTGAACAATTATGTTACAAAAATATCCAGCTGCCGGGCGTGGTGGCGCACGCTTATAATCCCAGTATTTGGGAGGCTGAGACCAGAGGATCTGGGTTCGTGGCCAGCCTCAGCTACTTAGTGAGGCCCTCCACAACTTCGTGAGACCCGGTTTCAAAATGAAGTATAAAAAATAGGGCTGGGGGTGTAGCGCGGAGGTAAAATGCCCCTGGGTTCCATCCCCAGTACCGCAAAAAAAAAAAAAAAAAAAAATCCAGCTGCCTCTTTAATCTCTATCACTCAAAAGACATTCATTCACCCAAGTATACTGTCCCCCAGCTCCCAGTTCTAATAATATGGAAGCATTCTCTCCACCACTCCCACCTTCAAGTGAGGCATTCACTTTGGAAGGACTGTCCCCATAAAGGGTCTTTGCACAGGGATACAGTGTTGAAAGCTGGTGAAGAAGGGCTCCTCACTGTCACCTCAGACCCTAAGGAAGCAGACAGACGTCTCAGTCAGGACCTCCGAGAGCCCAAGATGCTCAAAGCGCTCTCTGCAGACCTTGCAAGGACCACTGCAATTAAATGTCCCCAGGTCCTGCAGTCTTTGGAATGTGCTAGAACAAGAATTCATCTACACTCAGATCACTATGGTCACATCATCACAAATGATGCCCCCACATGGCACACTTAAAAGAATTCAGAAAGTCAAACTACCTACGTGCTATTATAGCTTCTTAGCTACAAACTAAACAGTTCCTTTAATATTTTTTAAAAATATTTTTAAAAGCATAAAAATTCCTGTTCACCAGACATCTTAACTATAACTGAGACCAATAAGCTTCTACTCTAAGTAAATGTGATTCTCATTGTTCATGGTACTCGTTCTGTATCTTAATGCTGAATTAAAGAATTCAGAACCATTGCTTCTAGAAGAAATACAGGATTCACTGCCTATAGGCTCTGGTCACAACATTTTCAGAAATGGGCAATACACAACCTTGCTTTGTGTTTTTGTTTAGAGACACTTTATTTAATGTATATTGTTGGTCCATTAACATTGACTTCATGGCCAACAGCATTATAAACTAATGGTTGAACAAAACTTACCTAACACATGTATTTTCTCCCTAAGGAATAGGCTTTCTCATGTTTGGGAACACGAGTCAGCACTTCAGCACCACACTCCAGGGTCATTTTAGGCACAAAAATGCAAAAAGTGTAGCACTAAAGAAAGGAAGAAAGGCAGGGAGTCACTTCCTCTGATGTCAGCTGAGAAAGTGTGCGTTGGGGGACTCAAAATTTTCACTGCTCTGTGCATGCCCCCAAATGACTACCAAAAAAAGCGACTATTGATGCTGGGGTTAAGAATAAAGTTCAGGCGGGGCATGGTGGCACATGCTTGTAATCCCAGTACTTGGGAGGCGGAGACTGGAGGATCCGGGTTCGCAGCCAGCCTCAGCTACTTAGTGAGGCCTTCTGCAATTTCGTGAGACCCATTTCAAAATAAAGTATAAAAAATAAGGCCGGGAGTGTAGCGCGGAGGTAGAACGCCCCTGGGTTCAATCCCCGGTACCGCAAAAAAAAAAAAAAAGAATAAAGTTCAGCACGTAGGCGAGTGTGCAAATACTGAGCCTGCAAATAATGAGGCCTGATCTTAGAGTCTACACATGTACCTCCAAGAGCAACAGCCAGAATTATAATCTGGAGTCTTCCCAGTATCTAGAAAAAGAAAAATACTGGCTGTACTAGCTTACTATTATTTTAAATTACAGCTGTATCTGGGTAGTTTCAATTTTCAAGTGAGAAACCCCACAGGGTAAGAGCTACAGAACAGTGTGTCAAGTACTTCCCTCCATCTGCATGTAGACAAAACATCTCCACACACAATTCCAAGGTACTCATTACCTCCCTTCCTGCATCTATCACCAGTTCCCAAGGATGATCACACACGCGCGCGCACACACACGCACACACACACACACCTTTCAAACAGAAAACAACTTTGAGAGAGGTTTCCTGGATCAGCCTTTTGTGAGACAAAACAAACAAATAAATAAAAACACAAAACTGGCTTCCTGACATATAAAACACGATTTCCTAAACTGCAATCTTTAAAAGTGCTGTTACTTTATATAGCGACACAGCAGGTGGCAGGCTGTGACGAAACAGGAAATGGGAACGAATGTCTCCCACGCACACTTGCAGACCACCACCAGGGACAGATCAGCACACAACCCAACTCTGTCGCCCGACCAGCCATCATCTAGAATCTCTTCTTTAACTCACCCCTGCTCGCTGTTCCCCTTCCACCTGTCCGACAATTCTTTACATATTAACGGAAGAAATTTGCCAAGGGTGACATTACAATCGGGGAACTGAGAACTATTTTGAGAAAGACCCCACTGAATCCAAGTAGGGAAAAAAATCCCTAAATTAAAATCTTATCTTCTCCTTCAGCCCCAAATGAAAACAATATAACATTAATATTTCAAGGAATGGCCAAATCCTTTCTCCTAACCACCTCCAATGAGTAAGGTTTTCTCCTAATTACCAACTAGACATAGCATTTATTCTGCTTATAGTTTTAGAAAATACAAATTTGGTCATTTCATTCCCTTGCTCAGAATCTTTCAATATTTTCCCAAAGCACTCTGAACTAAAAAAAAAAAACAAAAACTTCTTAACATGGCATAAAAGATGACCAAGCCTAAGAACCTCTTAGGTGATTCTACACACAACTGACAACCCAGAACGTTCATTCGTGTACCCATTCACTCATTCTTGGCAGAATTACTTATGAAGAGTCTACACGTGCTAGGTTCTGTGCCATCCAAGCTACTTTATGTGTTTGTTTGTCTATTTTATGGTGCTGGGGATTAAACCCAGGGGCATTCTACCTCTGAGCTACACCCCCACCCCATTTTAAAATTTTTTTTATTTGGAAACAGGGTCTCACCAAGTTGCTGAGAGCCTCAGGAAGTTTCTGGGGCTGACTTCGAACCAGTGATCCTCCTGTCTCAGCCTCCCAAGTGCTGGGATTACAGATGTGTACTACCACACCCGGCTCAAGCTACTTTAAAAAGACTCAGCCCGGGCCATTCTCTCTCGAGGCTCAGTGCCTTTAACCATGCTGTCCACCTGGAAGGCCCTCACTACTTCCTTCTCCCTTTACTTCTAGTTCTCAGATGATCAGCTGCTGGTGGCTACCTGGAGAAGTCCTCAAGAAACAAAGTGAGGTTTCCCAGGAAGCAACTTGGGGCTTGGCACAGGAGCCCTGCCCTGGGCAGGGTGGTGACTCGGCTCTCCCCTCAAACGCAGAGGAGCTGTTCTAGTGGGCTACTAACTGGTTATATTCCTACAGGTTGGGGACTGTCTGAATTCTTTTTCTAACTCAAAGCAACCTCGTCATATTATACACATTCACCTTCAGAAGGAAGCACTCTCCAACACCCTGGCCATCCACATGTGTCTCTCCAAGCTTTCTATGGAACTTACCTTCCTCTCCTGCTCCAAGGCCCATGGAAACAACAGAATAAACAGAAGAATACACACCTCCAACTGGACTATAATCTTGAGGACAATAACTTGACTTCTGCCTTTTCTGAACCTCCCATTGCAAGCATAGTAGACCATTAAACTACATTTTAAAATAATTAAATGATTAATTAAAATAATTAAATAGACAGTTAAATAATTATTATCAAATTATTAAAATTAAATAAATAATAATTAATTAATAATTGTACATTAGTGCAAGAGATAATGAAATTCTGTATTGTTTGTTCCTAGATACATAAAAGACTGCTTTGTAAATACGGCAAGAAACAAGTTAAAATGCTTACATGCCAGGGTAGAAAAATACCTAGAGCCCTTATAATAATCCTAAAACCACTCACTGAGTGCTTTAGAAACTGCTGTAATATGCAATATAATAGGTATAGTACAGTTCATAAAATGAAGAGACATATTAAGTTTTAAAATATATAAACCAGCCAGGTGGGTGGTGCACACTTGTAATCCCAGTACTTGGGAGGCTGAGACAGGAGGATTGCAGGTTCAAGGCCAGTCTCAGCAACTTAGTGAGGCCCTCCGCAACTTAGTGAGGCCCTGTTTCCAAATTAAAAAATATAATAGGGCTGGGGTGTAGTTCAGAGGTAGCATGCCCTTGGATTCAATTCCCAGTACCAAAAAAATACGCGCGCACGCACACACACACACACACACGTAGAGTTCAACTATAATTTCTAGAATTTTTTTAAAACTTACCACCACTCATTCCCAATATTAAATCTTTCTAAAATGGGAATGCAGCTAAACATTATCTGTTCAAGACCAATAAGTAATAATGTTTCTAGTTCTAGCACTTTGATTTATCAGAATGTGTAAGTGCAATCCACCGGCTGGATATCATCTCAAATACCCCAGAACATCCAGCACTTACAGAGAGTCACTCCTGGAAGGGAGTTTGTTCAGGGGGTTGGGTTTAAGGAAACTAAGGTCTAAAAAGGTTAAGAGCCCAAGGTCAAGGTCACCCCACCCTTGAACACAGATACTGGAGTCCTTGCCTAACACCAGGCAGAGTCCGCCTTTCCCTTCTAATAAGCCAAACTTCTGATTACCGAAACCTGTATTTAGAGTTTATGCTATAAATTTTGACAAGCCCATGAAATATAATTTCAAAAGCCTTTTATACCTGAAACGGGCTTCATCCGAGCAGGAAAGGTACAATACTGAAATTAGTAGTCATCACAATGACTGGGAGACAGTTATTTTCCAATTTTTGTCTTCAACTGAATCTCTCATTTCAGGAAGCTATGGTCAGGAAGTACTGGTTAACAAGTGACACAAAAGCAGCAATTATCTGATAAGCCCACTTTTCCAGTTACCTTCAGCACCAACTGGGAACTCCCTTAACCTGCAGCAAACATCACATTGGGTGATGAAATATGAAAAGCATTCTCTTATTTAAACTCAAGAACTAGCAAAGAATGTCCACATATCTCTTTTTGGTAATGTCTATTAAAATATTAAGTATTGAAATATTTTTTAATTGAGGGGGGGGTGTTTTGAGCCCAAGGGCATTCTACCTACAAGCTACACCCCAGCCCTTTTTTATTTTGAAATAAGGTCTCGCCCCCAAACCGGCAATCCTCCTGTCTCAGCCTCCCAAATAGTGGGATTACAGGCATGCACCACCACATCCAGCCTCCTTTACCTGTTTTAAAATTGGGTTACTTTTATCTATGGGAAGGGTACTGGGATTGAACCTAGAGGTATTCTAACACTGAATTATACCTCCAGTCCTCTTTTTTTTATTTTGAAAGGGGGGGGTGTGTCTCAAAGTTACCACACCCTAGCCTCAAACCTGCTATCCTCCAGTCTCAGCCTCCCAAGTACTGGAATTACAGGCATGCACCACCACACCCAGCTGCTTTTATCTTTTTATTGTTAGGTTTATAAGAATCTTCATATATTCTGGATACTAGATCCTTATCATATATATCATATTTTCTTTTAATCTGTGGACTGTCTTCACATTCTTGATGGTGTGCTTTGAAGCATGACAGTTTTTTAATTTTGATGAAGTCTAATTTATCTATTTTTTCCTTTGGTTGCTGTGCTAAGAAGCCACTGCCTGATCCAAGGTCATGAAGATTTACCATGTTTTCTTCTAAAAGTTGTATAGTACTACCTCTTACATTTAGGTCTTTGGTGCATTGTAAGTTAATTTGTGTATATGGTGTGAGGTAGGAGTCTATCTTCAACCCTTATTCATTTGCACATGAAGATCCAGTTGTTTTAGCATCATCTACTGAAAAAAACTATTCTTTCCCCCATTGAAGAGAACACTATTCTTACTATAATAACCACTGTGACCAGGCATTTTTTGATACCATTAGGCTGTGGGATAGGAATGGGATATGAGATATAACAGTATGCCACTGATGAGAACTCATATCATTTTTAAATGGAATAATTTAAATATTAATCTTCTTAGCAAACTTCTACAAATCCCTCAAGAAGCTACGGTGACATAATTATTAGAAAGCCTTTCCTTACACCCGCTGGGTTATGTGCCGATTCTTTCTGTGTACCCAGAGGGCTCTTCTCATTGCATATACCCAACTATATAAGAGTTCCTCACACAGGAGCTTTCTAGGCTGAATTCCTCAAAGGCATATCTTCAGAGCTTCCTGCAGTTCCTGGCACATAGCTGACTTTCAATAAATATCCACTGATCAACAAATGAACATTTCAAAATTGTGTGAGGATCAAGTTTAAGAACTGAAGATACCAATATTCACTTCTTTCCACCGCCACCATTTCCTACTCTCAGTCCAGGGATTAAAAACAGCAACAACAAAACTTGGAACTTGCATTTTTATCAATTACTGCCCAATATCTGAAACACAAATATCCAAATGCATCATTATCTTAAAATCTTAACTTTGCTTGGGGTAATGATAAGAACTAACACTGAGAGTTCATAATGTGTCAAGCACAGTTCTAAAACTATTTCAAGGATTTCTTCATTTACTCTCCCTAACAATCTTTTGAAACAGAGTATTAAAAATCTCATTTTAAACATAAGTAATTGGGAGGAAAGCAGGACTTGAACCCAGGCAGCTGGGCTGTAAGGCCCTCAAAATTTTTTCCCTGATATCACCATGAGCTTTTCTGAGATGTCTCAATTTTTTCCACTCAAAACAAGCAAGCACCAATTGTGACTAAATATATTTTAATTCCAAAGGAAAATACTCACAGGTGTGTTTTGAACCCTGCGAAAAGAGAGTAAAAATTTAAACACTATGTTCTATGTAGAAACTAATAAACATGTACCAATTTACTGTCAAACTATTTTTGCATTTTGTGAAAAAGAGACAAGATTAAGAGATCAGTAATAGAAACTAACAGTAGAAAATATGTAATAAAATACTCTCATGTGCTAAGACCAAAAGTTAAAAGAACCGTTGAAAGTGTGTAGAACAGGAACAATATATGTGAAGTCTTGTAGAAAACAATGAATATAAACCTCCTGCTGAAGTTTCTCAATACTGTACTAAAACTGGGTCAAAATATACATTAATTTAGATGGAAAATAATGAGGTAGGAAAGCCAATATTTACTTATTGTTTCTGAAATTCAATGATGCATAAAAAAATCAGAGACACTGAGGTAATGACAAGAGATAGAAAATGAAATGACATTGTGTGTTTTTCCTCTTATTCCAGAAACACCATAGCCTGCTATAATGAATGGCAAATATGTGAGTAAATGTTCAAGTGCAGCTTGGGAAACTATTTCTCTATGCTGTTAGTTTCTTAACTATAAAAATAGAAATACTTGTCCGTAATCCCTTATCCTTAAATCTGAAATCTAAAAAGCTCTGCAAATCAGGTGGTTTTTGGTTTTGTTTTAACAGTTTTATTTTTGTTCTTTTAAGTAAGCAGCAAACTCCTTTGGCAGGAAACTCATTTGTACCAGAACCTGACCTGAAACGACATGGAGCTATTTATAGTCATTATCCCACATAAGGGTGGACTTTTCTATACTCCACTGAAGAGTGAGTCATGCATTCAATTATGGGGTGCTTAGCCAAACACTGCAGAGGGGGTGGAGTACACAACACAAAGAATATACATCTTGTCACCATTCTAAAAACTAAGAAGTCATGAATTGTGAAACACCTTTTGCTCTAAGAATGTTGGCTATGGGACTATACACTGGCAATAATTTAATACATACTTCAGAGTGGTTGTGAGGATAACGAGCATAAAATACTAGCACAGCGCTTACACACAGTAGGTACACACAGTAGGTCTGCATAGGAGTCAGCAGCTGCTGCTAATCTTCCTAGATGAATTTGAAGAAATCACTGTACCCCTAAACCTTTCTGGTTTTGATTTCTTCATTCCCAACTCAATGGATCTACTTAGTCTACTATTTTGCTTATGTACTATCAATGAATACTAGTTTATTATTTCTTACCTTTGTAATATCCCAGGCACCAGTTCAATTTACCTGAAAATAATCAGCTTACACTTCAAATTCATGTAAGCAGCTAAAATTGGGACAGTATTCAGTGTCATTCTTCACAGGCACACAAAAGTAACACAAAAATGTGTAACCCATTAAGATGCAATACCATCTTAGAAAATAAGGTTGTAATATGGGCGTGGTGGCGCACGCTTGTAATCCCAGGAGGTGGAGACTGGAGGATCCGGGTTCGCGGCCAGCCTCAGCTCTCTCTCTCTCTCTCTCTCTCTCTCTCTACTTAGTGAGGCCCTCCGCAACTTCGTGAGACCCGGTTTCAAAATAAAGTATAAAAAATAGGGCCAGGGGTGTAGCTCGGAGGTAGAATGCCCCTGCGTTCAATCCCCGGTACCACAAAAAAAAAAAAAAGAAAGAAAGAAAATAAGGTTGTAGCAAAGCCCCTTTTTAAATAAAATATTCCATCTTCAATTTGGTACTAAGAAACTGCCTATTACTAGATACTTCTGACCTGATCTTAAACCTCTCAGGAGGTTCCTAGGAAGCAAGTCCTGAGCCACTTCCCATATGCTGTGAGACTCAGCTTGATGGACTCCAATCACTCACTCTGGGAGATCTGTCAGCAGCAACACCTATTCACAGTACAGTCTCTTGTTGCCATTCATTTTATCACACCCATCAGTGACGTCCCCCAACAACAGATTTTCCAAAAAATCATGATATCTCTATCTCTGTCTCTATCATGATATTCCCAAACCATAAATATTAACATCAATTAAAAGAAGGAATTCCCAACAAAATTGAAAAATCATAAGGTCAAAGAATATTTTTTATTTCTGAGCAAAATCACAGAACTAATCAGTAAATCATCAGTAGACAAGGTCCTGGATGTGTAATCTGGAAGAATATGACCTATACTAAAGCTTTTCTAGCAATGTTGCTTCATTTCAACAAATACTGGTATTGAAACAAGAAATCAAGCTTATCATCCACTCTTAGAATATACTTAGCCAAACCGGGAGTGGTGGCACACGCTTGTAATCCCAGTATTTGGGAGGCTGAGACCGGAGGATCCGGGTTCGCGGCCAGCCTCAGCTACTTAGTGAGGCCCTCCACAACTTAGTGAGACCCTGTTTCAAAATAAAGGATAAAATTTAGGGCTGAGGGTGTAGCTCAGAGGTAGAATGCCCTGGGTTCAATCCCCAGTACCGCATATATATATATATATATATATATATATATATACTTAGCCATATGGGAATACAAATTAGTATGACCACTATGGAAATCAGTATGGAGGTTCCTCAAGAGACTAGGAATGGAACCACCATATGACCCAGCTACACCATACCACTCCTTGGTATCTTTCCAAAAGAATTAAAGTTAGATTACTATAGTGATACATGTATACCCACCTTTATAGCAGCACAATTCACAATAGCCAAATTATGGAACCAACCTATGTGTCCATCAACAAATGAATGAATAAAGACAATGTGGTACATATACACAATGGAGTTTTACTCAGCCATAAAGAACAAACTTATGACATCTGCAGGAAAACGGAAAGAGAACATTACGCTACGTTAGATCAGCCAGTCTCTGAAAGTCCAGGGTCATGTTTTCTCTCATATGTGGAAGCTAGAGAGAAAACAGGAAAGAACGAGACTTCATTACAATAAGGAGAGAAACCAGTAGAAGAGTAGAAGGGGATCGAGAAAGGAGAAAGGAGGCTTGAGGAAGAAAAAACAGGCCAAATAATATTATGTTCATAAACAAAGGTACCAATACTAACCTAACTAGCACGTAGGGGGAGCGGAAAGCGGGGAGCAGGCTGGGGTTAGGAGGTAAACACACAAAGGATGTTGTGTGCATGTACGAATGTTATCATTTTGAATCCCACTATGATGTATAATTACATTGCACCAATAAAATTCTGAAATAAATAGTTAATATATTTAACCATAATTCATGACTTCAGAAAAATTATATGCCAATGACTAAAACACAATAAAGTTACTGCCTCAAGCTCTGCGATAGATGCTTTCCCAGTATACCTCAGTTAACCTTCACACAATCCTCTGAGGTCATGACACTTAACTTTTTTAGTTGTTCAATTATAATTTTCTTTGAAAAACAAGAATAAAATTGAAAGATGGGTTTTTATTCCACTTTTCCCCATAAACAATACCAAACAAACTCAATAGTATACTTAGTTATAAAGCTATGTAGTATAAAGGAAATAGAAAACTAAAACATGATATAAATCTAAATCTCTAATAGTAATCACGATGATAATGATAAGCTATCATGTAAATGCTACTATATTCCAGTTCTCTACACTAGAGTTTTACAAGCCTTCTCTCATTTAATTATCAAAGTAGCTTAAAAAAATAACACTTTTATAAATGTGGAAACTGAGGCTCTTTAAGATATCTGACCTTTGAATTGTACTATGTTGTATAATTAAAATGCTCCAATAAAATTATTTTTTTAAAAAAAGAAATCTGACCAAAGTCACATAAATTTTAAGTGGTAAAGCTGGGATCTGAACCCAAATTTTCCAGATCCAAGTCGCTGGCTCTTTGAATACCATCCCACCTCTCAGAGTAAACAGGCAGTTTTCATTTTTCACAGAGCTCTGGACTTCCACAGACATACTCTCACTGAACCAAATTTAATTCTTAAAATATGTTAATGCTTCTAAATTTATAATTAAGACTATACACTATGATGGTTAATCTTATGTATCATCTTGGCTGGGCTGTGGTGTCCAGCTCTTTGTCCAAACACAAGTCTAGATGGTGCTGTGAATGTGCTTTTAGATGTGACTAACATTGAATCAGTACACTCTGAATAAAGCAGATTCATCTCCATAGTGTTGGTGGGGACTCATACAAACAGCCAAAGGCCTTAAGAGTAAAGACAGAGGTTCCAGAAGGAACTCTGCCTTGCTACGGCTGGGATCTTGAGTGTTCCCCTAAGGTCCACGTGTTAAAGGCTTGGCCCCCAGCGTGAAGCTATTGGGAGGTGGTAGAATTTAAGAGGTGGGGTCTGGCAGGAGGTCTTTGGGTCACCAGAGTCATGCTCTTGAAGGGGATTGTGGTACTCTGGACTTTTCCCCTCTCTCTTGCTTCCCAGCCATGAGGTAAATGGTTTTGCTCAACCATGCACTCCTACCATGGAGTGCCACCACAGGCCCTAAGCAACAGGACCAACTGATGACAGGCTGAAATCTCTAAAACGGAGTGAAAATAAACCTTTTGTCTTTATAAATTGATCACCTTAGGTATTTGTTATAGTGATGGAAAGCTGACTGATACATGCTTCCAAGCTGCAACACAGAAATCCTGGCTGAGTCTTCAGTTTTCAGACTCAAGACTGCAATATTAATTCTTCTCTGATTTCCAGCCTGCTCCTATCCCTACAAATATGCCATCCCCGCAGTCTAGAGAACCAATGTGTTAAGTCTCTAAATAGATAGATAGATAGATTAAACGATATCCTACTGGTTCTGTTTCTCTGGGGAACCCCAACTAGTACCTTTAATGCATTGCAAATAAAATTTTAATCATCAAATGAATTAACTTGCACAGACAAGTCAATTTGTTTTTATGCAGACCTTGGAAAAACTCTTCATCTCTGCAGTAGATTTGAACTTATAAATGTGCACTTAATTAGGTAGGTTATATTTCTCCTTTGTCTTCATGTGAGTTCAGTTTGAGGCATTTGTACGTGTGTAAAATTTTATAAGCACATAGCACTATTATTGCACTTGTGCTGCACTCAAATGCCAGGGGAGCCGGCGATGGTGGAGCACGCTTATAATCCCAGTACTTGGGAAGCTGAGACAGGAGGATTGTAGGCTCAAGGACAGCCTTCAGCAATTAGTGAGACTGTCATCAACCTAGTGAGACACTGTTTCAAAATAAAAATTAAAAATAGGGCTGGGGGTATAGATCAGAGGTAAAATGCCCCTGGGCTCAATCTCCAGTACCACCAAACAAACAAACAAAAAAAAAAAGGCCAGGGAAAGTGCAAATATACCTGTTCACCTGAAACCTGTACATGACACAGTTAAAGAGCCAATTTTATAGCAATAAACTTCACCTGCTTTGCTTTATGATACTTTAATACAGATTTCAAGTTTCAGGTCTTACTGTTTTTTTATACTTAAAACCTGCCAATAAAACTTTAAGTGCCTTATCACTCAAAGTAATTTGCCATATCACAGAATGAGCTATGAGGAGGCAAACATTATCCAAAGAAAGAAAAAAAAACTCACATCAATTATGATGAATGGGCCGACTATTATGGAAATAAAATTAATAGCATTTTCTCATATTACCACCCAGGGAAGAATCCAAGCAAGAGAATCTTTTGCATTTGATGAGTTCATTTGATGTCTGAAATTGAACTCTTTATAATGATTCTATTGCCTTGATGAAACAGATTGCTCTATCATGCTTGTTTTTGTAACGTGTTTTTGCAGACACAATATAAGAAAGACTTAGGAGATACTGCAGTGCTGTCTAACGCAGTCTAGGGAACATCAAGGGAGCAGCATGGCTGTGCCAGAGCAACTGCTGGTGTGTGCTCCAGTGGCCGATAATCGCCAGACATCAGCATCTTCCAAACAGAACACACAATGCCACGTGAGTTGTCGGTTTCACTAAGGCATCTCTGAAGGGCTCACCTTCCAGGGTACCTGTATCCACACATAAAACTTCCTTTTTTGGAAGAAATTTGCCATTTGCTCTGTGAAAATGTGTTCATTTGACTATCTCTAATAAGGTTTTAAAAAATTACTTTGGTTGATAAATTCCTTTAACGATCTCTGTAATAAAAACAGGCATTAACTTGCCTCTCTTGCTGAACAAGCTCCAATCTTCCTATGTGAGGACTGCAGAAGTGTTCATTTAGACTTAACATGCAAAACAAAACAAATTTGACTATTCTGAAACTTTGAGTGAAAATCTGACAGTTTTTTTATTTTTTTAAGTAATCATGAACATCTTAAAATACTATAACATACATTCAAAAGCTGTGTTCTGCCCAATAATGAATATTAAAACTGGATATGAAGGCATTTACCAATTCCCTACTGCTCCCTAAAGAGAACGTAACTGATAAGTAATATGGATGTCACTAGAGATGATAAGCAATTCAACTTTAATTTCCTATTATCTTTCAAGTATTCTAAAGTAGTATAATCAAACACTGCCCTGAAAATGCAAGACAAGCTATTCGAAAATCTATTAAAAGGTCCACAGTGAATTTTTAGCATGTTCTGATAAGAAAACATTAATAAGTAATATTAATGCAGCAAAGAAAGCTGCTAGAATTTTTGTAGCCATGTGACTTTGAGCTCTTCATTTTGCAAACAAATAGAAATGTTATAAGATGAAATTGAACGTTGAAATGTGACTCTCAACCTAAACTTGAGTACCAAATATATATATATAACCAAACACCATCCTTATCTGTGTTACATACTGGAAGCCTGATTCATTGGATAAAGTATTCTATTTCTAAGAAAGTCTGAAAACTGCTGTGTGCAAATGTGTAGAGTCAACCGGCACCATCATCAGAAAAAGACATGAACTTCTTCCTTTTCTGCCACTTCCCAGTTATACATACTGAGACAAATTAATTGCCCAAAGCCTTAATTCCCTTAATAAAGTAGATTACTAATATTTCCTTTACCAGGTGTTGTGAGCATTCAATATAAATAACATGTGTGAAGCCAAGACTGGGACAGAATAGCCACTCATTCGATCTTCCTCTCTTAGATGGCTTCTATGCATTTACCTCAATACTAAATGAAAATAAGAGATAAAATTCATTAATTAGATCATTTATTTTTCAATGTGGAAACTCACAGAGCAAAAATTTCTGACCAGAATCTGATGTTTTTCATAACCCATAGAAAAAGACCTTTTGAGACTATCTCAAAGAAACATAAAACTTTAAATATACAGGCAATTTAAAAAAAAAGAAAAAAGACACAGGTGCTACTTTGCAATAAGCAGTCAACAACAACCATAACAAAATATCAGGAAGCCATGCTACAATGAGACTACAGGAACACCTTGTAAATGCCGAGGAGAACTAACAAATTATTTCCCGACTTTCCTTCCAAGACCACAGCCCAACAGAGATGAGCCTGGGGTGGATGGCTGGGGAAGAGCAACCAACAACAAAAATTCTATAGACAAAAGTCACTGTGGAAAGAACTTCTGTTCCTCTTTTAAAAATAAGAGTAGAAAGTTCAGAATTCAGGTGGAGTTTGTAGACACTAATATCAAAAGCCTCGAATGGACAGGACTTTGCTTTTGAAGGGGAGGAAGGGCTAGAAAACCTTGGCAAAACAAAATATGAGAAATCTAAAAGTGAATAGTTTGCTAGAACTGTGTGGTTGTTGTTATAAATATGTCTCCTGCCTTTCTGATTGACATCACCAGAGTCCCAGCCCTTGTTAACTCACATCTGGTACTACAATACTTAACCTAGTATTCTGGGATCCAAACTTCCCATTCCAACCCCTCCAGCCAGCCACTGGACTCATTTTCCTGGAACTCTGCTATCTAACCATGTCACTTCTCTGACAAAAACACTAAATGGCTTTCTTTCTTTCATAACACATCTCAATTCTTCTGCTTCACATTCAAAGCCTTCCAAGAAGTGACCACATCTTCCTGTCTCTATTTCATACAAGTCTCCCTCTCAACACAAATCCTTCTTTCCATCAAATTGTCTCATTCTTCCCATCGAAACAACACTAATTCTGCACTCTGTCTTTGATTGAGCTGTGTATCAAATTAGGATAACCTCTACTCCACTGCTTTTCACCCATTCTCTCAGTCACACAAGCGTCTAGTGAGCACCTACTGTGTGCACAGCACCAAACTAGTGCTAGGAACACAAAGATGACTGAGGCCAAATCCTCGGCCCCAGGGAATGTAAGATAATTAAATGAGTCAGATGTGTAAACAATTTGTCAGGGCACAACTTAGCAACTGCTGTAGCACTGTGTACATCGGGATGCTATGGAAACACAATAGGAGCAATGATTCACCATGAAGAAGTAAGAGAGGGGAGCCGGGCGTGGTGGCGCATGCTTGTAATCCCAGTACTTGGGAGGCTGGAGGATCTGGGTTCGCGGCCAGCTTCAGCTACTTAGGCCTTCCACAACTTAGTGAGACCCTGTTTCAAAATAGAGAACAAAAAATAGGACTGGGGGTATAGCTCGGAGGTAGAATGCCCCTGGGTTCAATCCCCAGTTCCAAAAAAAAAAAAGAAGAGATGGGGAAAGCCTGGCCCAAGAGACCACAGAAGAAATGAGATTGAGTGCAAGGTGATTAATGGCGGGTGGAGGGATGGGTAAGATGGAAATGTGTTCCACATCCTGGGAGCTGCTGGAGATTCCGAATAACTGCAGTACAATAAGCAAGTGGGAAAGGTACATTCAAAAAGACTCAACTCCTACATACGTGATGAGGAGCCAAGCATGACTTTAAGCAGAGTGACATGATCAGATGTGAGGTTTTTCAAGGTTTGCTCTGATAGGACTCCTTTCAAAATCAACAGAGCCCTCCCCACTGTGACAAGGTTCCCACTCCTCTCCCTGTGTCAGGCCCAGAACAATGGCTGCCATCATGAGGCACTTGCTAGGGCCCGTGCACTGTGACACACACTTCAAACACATCATATTTCCCCTTACAACAGCTCTAAGATAAAGGAACTTATAATTGGAAATTAAATATCTAGCTCTAATGTCACATAGCTTGAAAGTGGTAGATAGCATCAAACCTAACTCCAGATTCTGTGATCTCCTTCCATGATGCTACACATAATCCTACTCTGATCTGTACCTTCCTGTCTTCCCTCTGTTCCACATCTGGGCCCCCTCCATTTTACCTATCTTAGTAATTGGTGCAGGATGCATTTCTAAGCCCAGTGCTGCCAAAAAATAAGCTGTTGACTTACACTGGGCAGGTCATTTAACCTGGCTACTTTCCTAAGATGAAATGAAGAATTAGACACATGGTCCCTCAGATCACTTTCACTATCACCTGCTACACACTGAGAGTAATCAATACCAACCACAAATGCTGGTTCATACCAGGGTAAGAGGGCTGATCCAGTCTGGGAGGCCATGGTCCACCATGATATAACTTATTAGTAGCCCATCCACTGACATTTACTCAGAACATTTCTCAAACCAGGAATCTAAGCCTAAGTTAACAAAATCATCGCCATGAAGCCTTCCCTCTTATCTCTGGTAAGTTTGTGACTCTGCTAGCACAGTCTCCGCTAAGCGTGGATGTTCAGCTTGTGAAGACTTCAACTAGAGGCCACTTCACTACCAGGTGCTTCTAAGAAAAGACAGACTAGGCTAGACCAGGGAACACAATGAAAGCAATTACCTAGGTTAAACTTCCAGCAAACTGAGACACATAACAAAAACAAATCTGTCAGAGTAGAGCTATTTTTCAAGAAAATCCATTGTGAGAATTTTTTTCAAAGGGAAGAAAATCTTACATGCTATAGGACGGAATAGTATATAGATATTATCTTATTTGGTTGTTTAGCTTGAAGCTGATGGATTTTACTTCTTACAAAATGTAAACATGAAGGTATCTTCTTGTTGGTGGCTTTTTGTGAGGTTTTTTTTTTTTTTTTCCTCTTCTGTTAATCACCTTCTCTCACCCTCCAGGGAAACCAAGTAGGTGGGCAAAAATTCCTGGATGTTTTCTGGAAGGTACTTAGAACACCCACACCCTCAGACATAAGACATACTTCAAGTCCACATAAACAGTCTTAGGAGATAATTTGGTTAACAAGATACATTAGTATGAGTAAAGATAAAATATTTACATATTGAGACACAAGAAGATGTTGCAGGAGAATGGGAAAGGTACATAGGAACGAGAAAATCTTAACCTAAATCCTTTACAATGTGTTTTCTAATGATTTGTCCACATATAAGACTCTCAAATGTCCACCATTCTTCACCTCAATGAGTGTCTTCTGGGGAGAGAAAACAATATGGATCTATCTATCAAACAACCACAGAGAACAAGACAAGACTCAAACAGACGTCTGCCAAGAAATTAAAATAACCACAGAGGAATCTTTATCACAAAAAAGCAGTGTATTCATTTCAAGAAGCAGACAGATGTAAAGATGTACAAAATTGCAAAGCACTGTGAAATCAAGTCACCCCCAATCTCCCTATGCTGCTGGTATGGAATACAGTGAACCCCAAACTCCCGTCCCTTCAATCACACAATTAGCAGGCCTGAGATAAAATTTGTAAATTGCCTCTCTAAGTACATTTCCAAGAATTCTCTACATTTAGAACAGAAATCAAACAGCCAATAGAGATGAAATTCTGGAAAACAACATCATAGATAAAAAATAAATGTCCTCCCATGTTAAAAAAGAAAATAGAAGAGAGCTCTTTTTAGATGGGTCAAATATACTCAATGACATAAACTGACGGTTTATTTTTAGAAAGAGAAGTCTGCTATTATTTTCCACACAAAAGCAAATCCTTCTAAAGATGAGTTTTTATTACAATTCAGTTACGTATGTGTTGAATTGCACATAAAAACATGATATGTTTAGTTAGGAAACCTAATATTTACAGAAGAAGAAAAAAAGAGAAAACATCAACACAGATTTAAAAAGGGTGATATATATAATAGACATTTTCTAACTAACCCTGCCAGCTTAGGCTGTAGTTTGAGAGATGCTAAAATTTTCAAGGAAATTTCTATATGATTTGCAGGTAGTTCCAGAAGTTTCTGAGAGACAAGCAACCCAATAAATTGGAGAGTGGCCTGCATCATGAAATCTGTTTACCCATCAGTCAGCTAAGAGGTTGATAAGGACTGCAGGCTAACCAAATCAAGTCCCTCGCTACATCTAGAAAGGCAGGAGGTGAGCATCACTGTGGCTTTGACATATCAGTAAACAACCTACCACTACAAGCACCTCTTCTTGGAGCAGCTAAGGGAGAACACAGTGACAATCTGTGTCCCTTTGAGTCTGTCTATTCTCCATTCTCATGGGGAAATTATACCGTAGCAAGCTCCAGAACTCAGTCCTGCTCCAGCTGTCCTCATCCCCAGGGATTTTTAGTATTCCAATGGGCTGTGAACTCCCTAAAAGCACAGACTCTCTTACCAAGCTCACAGTAGACACTCAGTAAATGTATGACTATTAATCCTGTGTTGTGATTGTAAATAAAATGGAATTACTCAAATATACCCACCAACTGGAGTAAAACAGGTAAATAGCCTGAGAGCAGGATGCAAACCTGAAAGAGGTTCTCGGATCCATGAGGCACAAGTCTGGACATAATCTCCTGTTTCTGGGATGTTTAGGGGTGCGTGGTGTGTGTGTGTGTGTGTGTGTGTGTGTGTGTGTGTGTGTGTGTGCAGGAATATCCACATGTGTGTTTTTACAGGTTCAAAAAGAGCCTGGTGCACAGGGTGGTGGACAGAGCACTAATCTAGAGGTGGAGCGTGATCTTAGGCAATCACCACCTGGCTGGAGATCAGTTTCCTCATCTGTACAATGAGGGCGGCTGGTTAAATGACTTCAGAGATCTCTAAGGACCCGGTTACACAGTGGTAGTGGAGAAATGGAGGTGGAAGCGCAAGGTCATTGGGGAAGGTAGAGGAAGAGCTCCTTAAGGATGGAGATGGCTCACGTCAGGCCTTGGAAGGCAGTGGGACTGGTCCAGTGGACAAAAAGAAAAGACACCATATTTGGGTTAAGGTCATCCAGGAAAGAAATGGAGACTGAGAGAAGGAAGAGTGTGCATATGAGGAGCCTTGGGTATCAGAAGGAAAAGGAAGCAGACAGTGGATGAATCACGGGGCAAGTGCTGTGCTGGCTGCTGTGTGTTCGCTATTTTATTTAATCCTCCCAATCCCATAAGGGAGATACTGCACTATGGTTCACTTTTTGTACCCAAGAAATTTAAGGAACTTGGTACCACAGAGACCTGTCAAAATCACATGGCAGCCAGCAGCTGAAGCAAGACTGGCATGAGGTCCTTCTGCAGCCATAGCCCACTCTACCCACTGCACCACGCTGCCCTTTCACAGCACTGGGCAGCCATACAGAGGTCTGGATCAACTCCAGTCAAGCCTCACTGAAGAAAGGACTGGAATATAAAAATATGGAAATGCTACCTACTTCTCATTCCATACACAAGAGATATTTAACGCAACAGTGACCTCACAACTGATCTGTTATGTCTTTTTTAATTTTTAGTTTATTTTTATAAATATAGATTATCAATCATATTAAGATCATTAAAAATAATCATTGATGGATGTTTGCTTTGTACCAAACTCCACGTAATGACTATTAATGCATTTATCTCTTTTAATCCTACGACGGAACCTACATAGTAGGTGCTATTATTACATTATTTTTTAATTTTATCATTATTATTTTCTCATTTTACAAATGAGAAAACCAAGGCTTAAAGTGGCTATGGGTGTGGTGGCACAGCTTGTAATCCCAGTACTTGGGAGGCTGAGACAGGAGGATCTCAGGTTCGCGGCCAGCCTCAGCTACTTAGTGAGGTCCTCTGCAACGTAGTGAGACCCTGTTTCAAAATAAAAACTAAGCTGGGCGTGGTGGCGCATGTCTGTAATCCCAGTACTTAGGAGGCTGAGACAGGAGGATTGCAGGTTCATGGCCAGCCTCAGCTACTTAGTGAGGACCTCTGAAACTTAATGAGACCCTGTTTCAAAATAAAGAATAAAAAATAGGGCTGGGGGTGTAGCTCAGAGGTAGAATGCCTCTGGGTTCAATCCCTAGTACCGCAAAAAAAAAAAAATAGCTAAGTCACCCTCAGCAAGTGTCAAGAGCATAGCTCAATCATCACTATTAAATGGTTAAAAATATCTACCACAGTGTTTTACAAACTAGTAAATGTTAAAGAGAGGACCCACGAGGTTCTCACTAAGCAAAGGAATAGGTGGCAGAAGAGAAGGCCACGCAGTGGAGCACTAAGAACAAGGGCCCTGGAACCTGGGGGGCCATCACCACCACCCCCGCCTGTGTCCCCACAGTCAAAGAGGGGCTAAATGAGAACATTCTAAGGTTTCCATGGTCCCAAGAGTCGAACCAATCAATGTCTTATGCTTTCCTCAGAGCCAAATGTTCTACACATTGATTTTCATAGTTTCAGAGCTAATTATAGTATCTCTTATAGAGAAAACACTAAATAAATAAAATGTCAAATATCTTTCAACCAAGAAACTTCAAGCTAAGAGAAGCTTCAGCATGGCATTACTAAACAATATGCA
Organism: Glis glis; assembly: GCA_004027185.1. Lineage (NCBI taxonomy): Eukaryota > Metazoa > Chordata > Mammalia > Rodentia > Gliridae > Glis > Glis glis. The sequence continues at coordinate 30,143 of PVJS01001077.1, read as the reverse complement.
AAAAAGATTAATCTTGAACACCTAAGCACCAGGGTCTACTAGAATACCGAAAGACCCTATTTACTAGGCTTATACCCAATCTAATCCTAGAATAGCAGTATCCTAGGAGCTGCGGTATATCATCATTGCCATTAGAATGCTGGAAATCACCCCAAATTTTAGGAATGAGTAATAAGCAGTCAGTGCCCAAGGTCAAGAAGAGCACAGCCACATTTCACAGGCAGCTTCTTACTCCAGAGGCAGAATCAGATTAATTCAGAGAATGGGCCTTGCAACCACACCCTTGGGTGTGTGCCCTGGCTCCCCACAGATAGATGTGCAGCCTCTTTGTGCCTCAGCCTCCTCCTCTGTAAACTAGGAGTGCTTACTGTCCTCACTGGGATCCAATTAATATAAGAAAAGCAACTCAACTGTGTGGCACCCTAGGGTACACTGAGCCTGGGATATAGTAACTGCTCACTAAAGTTAGCTATCAATGCTCATACTGTAAATGTAACTGAAAACCAATAATTCAAATGAAAATCGAAAGTAATAAAATTATTTAAAGGAAAAAAAAGAAGGAAAAAACCCTGCCTTAGCAAGCAGTGCTGTTAACTTGAGAGAATATTCTGCAAAACACTAGTGGTGATGCTGAAAAACAAAATGTACTGCTTGAGCAAGGACGATAGATCCCACCTACTTACCATTTCTTCCCAGCTTAAAAAAAATCTATATTTTTAGAATGACAATTTTGAATTATGTAATATCTTCATAAACTATGACTGTTCTGATCAGATTCACCCACTAGTGCAATCTTTAAGAGCATCAATTCTCAGAGGCGCTGACTAGCCTCCGAATCAGATCCTTACCATTCAAGCATCTATTATCTAACTCAGTACTTTTCAAACAATCCGTTACTTTGAACTAAAAAAGAAAAACTATGAGGTAAAGACTACCATTTTGAAAAAACAAAATTGGAATAGAAAATAGAGCACAAAATATAAAATAATGGTAAGACTTGATTTGAGAAATTTGTTTCAGCTCTACGTACTGACTAGGTGGCCATGTAAAATGTATTTGTTATAATGGGCTACAGGCAAAAATATCTGGAACAAATTAATCTACTTCGGAAATTAAGTTTTTCAAGTTTTTACATTTAGTGTACTATAAAACCATAACAGGAGATTTTATTTATAGCATTCTTGTCCCATAAATTCAAACAAATAAATTCAGAAATGACTGATCTTCCCCTTCCTGGACAGGAAGCAGGATTACAGAGAACTCCAGCCAACGCTAGGAAGAACAGAGTAATCATTGTGTGGGCCTCTTGCCTCATTTACCTGTGTTTGCATTAGGAAACCCACACGCTCTCAAGACAATTATTCCTCAAATTCCCAGCCTCTGTGCACATCCTCCTAGAGAATATTTATGTAGCTTTTTTGAGAGAAGAAAATGCAAATATAGAAAAGGTTTCTATTTTACCCAAATAAGTTGAGGAACGCTATCATACATTATAAATGAGTAAGACTTTTTTTCTGTTCTCAAGCTACTTATAATCTACTAAGGGATATAATATATGACACACACCCTAAAAGCCAAGCAGACTGTGCTCAACATGAGGGAGGGGAAGGGACAAAGAAATAAAAGTTGTTTTTTGTTTTGTTTTGTGGTACTGGGGATTGAACCGGGGGCATTCTAACTCTCAGCTACACCCCCAGCCCTATTTTCATTTTTATTTTTTGAAACAGGGTCTCGCCAGGTTGATGAGTCTTGCTACTTGCTGTGGCTGTCCTCGAACCTGCAATCCTCCCGTTTCAGCCTCCCAAGTACTGGGATTATAGGTGTGCACCTCCACCACACCTGATCGTTTTTGTTGTTGTTGTTTTAAGAAAGAAACTGAAACTGAGTAGAATAACATTAGCAGAGTCTGGCAGAGACAGGATGAGGAGTGGAGAGCGGCACTAACATGGACGGTAGCTAGTCAACACAGGCAGGAGAGGAGTGGGAGCCAGCCGAGGCCCAGGGAACCCTGTTGGCCCAGTGCAGACAGCCTGAAGAGGCAGCCAGGTTCCCTGTATTCTCTGGTGATGAAAAGCATGGCTTTTGATCAGTAAGCACAGCAGGAACCTATGGATACCAAGGTCTAAACATGGCTTGTTTCCTCAGCTACCCACTTACGGCTGACCTTGAGACCACCTTGAAGATGGCTCCCTGCACCTGTCTCCCATTCAGTAGAAACTAAACAGGACTGACCGGAAAAGAGTCTGCATCCTCAGACACGAGATTCCTATGATAGTAACTCAGTTTGAAATTTCTGCCAAGCGTCAGTTCTCACACAAAAACACAGAGCCTCGGGACACCTCTGGCTCCTTGTACTGCTCTCCAGTCGAAACCAAAGATAGTGCCACTTCTGCTGGGAGCCCACGGGTTCTTTTTGAGCAACCATTCCAAGAAGGAATAAACGGGATTCCCCTGTAGGAAAAACAGCCTATGTCTTCAGCTCAATAACCCCAGAGACTCCATAACTGCTCCAGTTACCTACCACTGCATGACAAGCTACCCCAAGGCTCCGTGGCTTAAACCAACCACCTTTTTTGGGGGGGAGGTACTAGGGATTGAACCCAGGGGCATTCTACCTCCAAGCTACACCCCCAGCCCTTTTTATTTTTTATTTTGAAGTAGGTCTTCACTAAGATGCTGAGGCTGGTCTCGTACCTGCGATCTTCCTGTCTCAGCCTCCCAAGTACTGGGATTATAGGCATGGCCACCACAGCCAGCTGCAACCATTTTTTACCTCATGATTCTGAGAGTCAAGAATCTGAGGAAGGCTCCACTGATTGATTCTTGCACTCCACAAGGTACTGACTGAAATCACTGGTAGCAGTCAGCCGGCAGCTGGGCTGCTCACGCCTGGTGCCTTGGGTAAGGAGACGTGGAGGGCTAGACACAGCTGGGAATACTCCTCAGAGTACCCTCCCATGTCCTGCCAAGCATGGTGGCCACCAGTGGTCAAACTTTTGTAGGATGGCTTAGGCCCCAGGAGATCAAGAAGGACGCTGCCAATCCTCTCAAAGGCTCAGCCCAGAGCTGCCACACTGTCACATCTGCTATCCCAGACCAGGAAGCAGTTGCAGGCCAACCAGACCACATGCGAAGGAGGAGCGCCGACGCATTTGTGGTCCTGCTTACTGCAACAAAACCACCAAAATCAGAGCAGCATCCCTGGACGCCATGACTTGCTAACTGCTGAACACTGGGGACTTAAACACTCAGATGAAGAAAAATGAACACGTCTACACCACATGACAAGGAGAGGAGCAAAGGGAATATCCAGAGCAACAGGGACTCCCACACCTGCTACAGAGTTGAAGACTGAGACACGTGAAGGCCTTAAAATTACTCATGTCTTTTCATTCAATAAATCCATCCCTAAGAATTCAACCTAAGAAAGCAACCAGAAAGGTACATAAAGTTAGGTAAATAGGTCAAAGAACTATTGATAACAATCAAAATGTAAAAGTAATTATATTTCTAATAAGGAATAGATTAAATATATAAATACAGAAAACAATATCTTTTAAAAGAAGACTATAAACAACATGAGAAAGTTAATATAGAGAGTGAACGGGCAGTAAAAACCTACGTAGCATGATCAACAGCAACTTCGATGGCTGGCTTTGATAAACATCATTTGGTAGGCAGTGGTGTGGAGGCTGTATTTCTAGAACATAAGATGCTAAACATAGTAGACAAGAAGATGGAATTTGAAAGAATAATGCATAGAAACACATGTAAAATGCTACAGATCTAATTTACTATTGATACTGCCCAAATCATTCTTGTTATACTAAACTGACACAGAGTTTGAAAGAAGGTCCAAAATTATTTTCTTAATTTGGTGAGAATGGGAGAGTACATTATTTAAGGAGATAAAAAAACAAACTCCCTTACCAGGAAACAAAAGCAAAAATAGACACAACAAGCCATATTTCAACTTGGAGAAAATATCTATCCCCCCAAAAAAACCTCAAGAATATAGTGTTGACATAACCTTTTTGGATAAACTTAGTAAGAATTTCAATCTGACCAGTATTAAGGCCTTTCCACTTCTATGTGTCATCTCTACATCTGTGGGGGATGTAGATGTCACCCCAACAAGAATACTAAGATGATGCCCACTTCGGAGACCTAGTTAAAGAGCAGTTATAAACCGGGAGTGGTGGCACACACCTGTAACCCCAGTACTTGGGAGGCTGAAACGGGAAGATCGCAGGTTCAAGGCCAGCACATAGTAACTTAGCAAGACCCTAATTCAAAATAAAATAGGGCTGGGGGTGTAGTTCAGAAGTAGAACCCCTCCCTGGGTTTAATCCCCAGTACTGCAAAATAAACAAATAAATAGCAGTTATATACAATAAATACAGGTATTTAGTAAGGAAACAGAGATCTTTCTAGAAATATCTGCAAACATTCCTTGAATATATACCAGATGGGGGAAAAACTGTATTAACAACAGAGGTACAAAGAAATTTAAGATACAGTTCCTACCTACCATGTCTCCAGTTGATGTGACAATATATATACAGCAAAAAGTTAATACAAGACAGCACTTGGTTAAGTTTCTGAATGTGAGTTGTGACATGTGGCATTTTAGAGAGATACTTTGACTTCCTGGTACAACAGAGTGGAGGGAGACGAGAACATGGAGACTGGAGACCAGCTAGAAGAACAGTCCTGAGCAAGAGGGACTGCGGGGCAAGGACTCCTCAGCCCAGGGGACTCAGACCCTGTCTATAACAAGTGTTTTGTAATGCCCCTTTACTATCCCAAAATGAAACTCGAAAACTATATAATCTGCAGCATAGGTAATATGTAACGTGTGTGTGTGTGTGTGTGTGTGTGTGTGTGTGTGTGTGTAGCAGAAATTAAAAGGAAACCCGTGCGTTTCAGCAGGCGAAGGATCAAGGATCAGTACACCAAAAGGCTAAGTAAAACCATCAAATGCTTGCTTGGGGCCTGCCTAACTTCTACAAGTTTATACTTTCTAAAAACAGGATTGGGTGCCATTCTGTAGAAGACATATGGGAAAATGACAGGCAGGGACACAAGTAGACACTTCAATAAAAATCAGTGTTGGGAAAATTAACAACAGACCACATCTACTTGTGTGTCTTAAAATAAGAGGGATGCCACTTTAGCTCAGTAAGTGTAACATGCCAGGACAAATGACAGGCTGTCAGAGTGAAGAGCGTAAGGAAGAACCACCTCTGTCAGCCGTATCAGCATGTTTCCTTGTGAGAAGAGCACTTGCTCGTAAGGATTTCGTTGCTTTATAAGAATAAATAGGGTGGATGTGTTAGGAGCTATTCATGTGCAGAAAAGACTTATAAAGCAAGTTTCAAAATTTCAACTAAATATTATAAACACTTTTCTTTATATTTAAGATTTTAGGAAAAGGGAGGCTAAATAAGAGTATACAAATCACACACAGATCCACTCTGATGTGAGCGCTGGAAAGCAGACAGATGCACACGTGTTGTGTGAACACCAGTAGAGGCACTGTTGGCAGAGCTGTGGCTTTCCTCATTGGTGAACTAACTCTTGGAAAGCTCAAAAAACATATTTACATGGTGGTTGCATTCATGGAAAATTATGTATAATAAAGTTACGTGGGAAAAATCCTGTTTACTTGTAAAGATAAAGCTATGTTCTAGGCTCATATATTTATAATTGGGTTTTTACTACATCCCATAAAAAATCCAAAAGTTGGGCAGGTTTGGGGCAATTCTGTGTTTGTACGGGACTGCCCCCCAACCCCCACATTCCCCTCCTATCCCTAAGGGGACAGTAGCACACTCCTTTGAGAACCACTTCAGTATGGTTTAAGATGAATTATACATGGGGCCTAATATCCGAGAACTTAAGACTCCCATCTACACACTTTACATTGCACAAGACAACATTTCTACAAAGTCCCATCTATTAATCAGTCTTTATACCATGCCCTTTAAATTTAATCCCTTTTCAGATTATAACTAAGATTTAAGAATATGTTAGACAATTCTAAAGAGAAGGCAGGAAGCTGGGTGTGGTAGCACATGCCTGGAATCCCTGTACTTGGGAGACTGAGACAGGAAGATCACAGGTTTGAGAACAGCCTCAGCAACATAGCAAGACCATGTTTCAAAGGCAAAAAATAAAAAAGGCTGGGGGTGTAGCACAGAGGTAGAATGCCCCTGAGTTCAATCCCTAGTAGCACAGGGGAAAAAGGCCTAAAACATCTCAGAGCTTGAGGAATTCATCTTATCAAACTCTGAAATCAAGAGTGATTTGGTTATGAAAACAAAACCCAGGTCCCTTTACCAGTGTTTGCTGGGGTGTCACTGGTTCAGTTTGCTTTGTTTTGTTTTAAAGAAATGAATGTATTAGTCAAATCTTCAATAAATTTTATGAATAGCAACATTTAAATTTTCCAAAGTACCACTTATTGTGTCAAATAGTATAAACAGCAACTAATTTGGTAGCTAATTTTACCAGAGATGATTAATACTGCACATCACTAAGTTTAATATTTTAGAACTATTTAATTCACTGAAACCTGTGCCCATATTTCTTAAAATGGTTTCATAGCAAAAGTTGGAAACTAAGATGAAAGAAATTCTATATTAATACCATACTTCATAACAAAAAAGTGAAGTGGCTTAAGAAATAAATATTATATAAGAGAATAAAAATAACCTCCATGATTATAAAAAAGATGCAATTAAAAACATTTCCTATCAAATAAAATCATAGTACTTAAAGGGAATGTTTTTTCTTTCTTTCTCTCTCTCTCTCTTTGTTTGTTTGTTTGTTTGTTTTGTGGTACTGGGGATTGAACCCAGGGGCATTCTACCTCCGAGCTACACCCCCAGCCCTATTTTTTTAATCTTTATTTTGAAACAGGGTGTCACAAAGTTGCAGAGGGCCTCACTAAGTAGCTGAGGCTGGCAGCGAACCCGGATCCTCCTGTCTCAGTCTCCCAAGTACTGGGATTACAATGTTTAAATGGGTATTTTGTATATTGTACTAATCAACAAGGAAGAGAAAAATAAGTAAAACAGTTAAGGACTGGTAAAAAGAAACAAAACTGCCCTTATTTACAGATGATTGCCTACGTATAAAACTCCAAAGAATATAAAGACAAATTATTAAAATGAGAATTAAGCAAGTGGTTGTAAGACCAATATAAAAAGCTATAATTTTATGCCCCAGCAACAAAGAGTTAGAAAGTATAATTTAGAAAAAATTAACAGCAACAAAAAATAAAATGGAATAAATAAAATAAATCTATTAGGAAAAAGGTAAAGCTCATAAAGAGAAAAATTATAAAACATTATTGGAATTCATTAGAGAAGATCTAAATGATGCTATGTTCATGGATAGAAAGACAAAAATGTCAAAATGCCAATTCAGCCCAATGGTTGTATAAAGTCAATTCAATTTAAATCAATATGTAAACAGAAGTTACACTTTGACAATCTGATTCTAAAATTTACACGGAAGAGGAAATTCTTAAGCATAGATTTGTTAGCTTTTCATTGTTGTGATCAAAACACCTGACAAGAATAACTTAGAGTCGGAAAGTTTGCTTTGGCTCCCAGGTTCAGTCCGTGGTCATCCGGCTCATTCCTCTGGGTTTGAGGTGAGGCAGAACATCATGATGGAAGGGCACAGTGGAGGGAAGCTGCTCAACTCATGGCATTCAGGAAGCAGAGAGAGCGAGAAGAAAGGGCGGGGAGAAGATAAACCCTTCCAGGAGATGACCCAGTGACCTACTTCCTCCAATTAGGTCTCACTGCCCAGCGGTCCATTCACCTATCAGTGGGTTAATCCACTGATGAGGGCAGACCCCTCATGCTCCAATCGCTGCCTAAGTGCCCCACCTCTGAACACTGCTGTGCTGGGGGTCATGCTTTAGACACATGAGCTTTGGAGGGACATTCCAGATCCAAACTGCAACAATAACTAAGATATTTCTAAAACAGATGAGTAGCTTTGAAAGGGACTTACCTTAACAGATAAAAATAATGCGCACATATAAATTCCATATGAACTTAAATGTGAAAGGCAAAACTTTAAGAGATCCTTAAAAGAAAACATAAGGAAAGATTTCTTACATACAACACAAAAGGGCCAACTACCAGAGAAAATAGTGATAAATTTGATCACATTAAAATTAAGGTATCACAGAGAAAAATGAAAAGACAAATCACATACTAGACAAACTGGAAGCTATGGACAAGACATAACTGATAAATGACTAGAATATAGGAACATGAAGAAGTCTATGAATCAATATGAAAAGCAAAAAACATGAAGAGACATCCTGCAGAAGAAATACAAAAAAACAATAAGCACATGAAAAGCTACCTTTATAAGTAATACCACTAAGATACAATTTTACACCATGAAATAGACAAATTTAAGAATTCTCACAATACCAAAGGTGGGTCAGCAGGCCTATCAACACTGGTGGTGAGCATCTAACCTGGCCCAACCACAGCGGAAAACAATTTGCATTATCTTATAAAATTGAAGAAACACATTGGTATGACCCAACAACCCAGCTGGAGACACCCCCACAGTAAGTACCAGGAGACATGTTGAGGATGCTAACAGCAGCACTGTTCATACAACAAAAAGAGTCCATCAGCAGGATAATCAATAATTTATCTGTAATGCAATCTTAACTAAATGGGAATGAAAATGAATGAACTCCAGCTACACTTTAGAAATGTACTACGGAGTAAAAAAAGAAAGTTACAGATGGATATATGTAGTATACCATGTTCATAAAGCTCAAAACCAAGCAATACACCATTGTGTAGAGATGATAAAAACCATTTTCTTTTAAAAGCAAGACTAATACACAAAATCCAGGATAGTGAAACAGAAGCTCTTAAAATCTCAGTCTGAGAAACTCTGCGATCCTAAAAAAAGAAAGGTATTTAACTTGGCATTGTGGGTTCTGGAAAGAAGAGACTTCTTAAAAAGAAACAATTTTATGGTTGGTTTCAGCTATTTTCTTGTTCTTAAAAGAAAGTTCAGCAGAACAAACAGGCAAGTCTTCTATTATTACTGTCCACAACAAGGAGGATGTCTTAAATTTTGAGAAAACAGCTCTGTTGCCTTTCTCCAAAGATTAATGAATGCAGCTCTTTCAAACACTTCAAAGCCATGGTCTAAACGTATTTAATTGTTGAATTAGTGCTATGCTTCTCTGTCAAGTTTGGAATTAAGTATTCTGATTTACCAAGATAAACAAAGAATATTCAAATACGTATCATTTCACAAGTCAATACCTAGCTCTAAATTACTGACCTAATGGTTTAAAATATGGCTCCTATCCTCAATGAGCTCATATGAAAAAAAAAAACAAGATACATACACATCTAAGATTCACGAAGAGGACAGTATGCTCAAGTGGCCAACAAGTGGTATAGTAAGCACTGCTGGATCACACTTTCAGAACTGGGGAAGAATTGATAAGAAGGAATTTCCTTACAAAAGAAACTGGGATGATAAAGCCCAGAGGATGACAGGATATATTTTGGGAAAAGAGTGATAGCAAGGAACTCTGAGCAAATAAAGAGCAAGAGATTGACCAAAAGAGAAAAAATAAAGATGCCAATTCTAGATTGTGATCTTTTTGAAAGCTAAAAAAAAAGCCTACTGGCAAAAGCAATCATTTATAACCACTTATAAGAGCTTTCTCAGTCTGAGTAATTATTTAAGGATTCCTAGAGATAATGATCTACTAATGATTTTTAAAAAGCTATGATAGAGCTAGGCGTGGTGGCGCACACCTGTAATCCCAATACTTGGGAAGCTGAGAAAAGATGATCATAGGTTCGAGGACAGCCTCAGCAAGTAGTAAGATTCTCATCAACCTAGTGAGACCCTGTTTCAAAAAAAAAATAAAAATAAAAAAATAGGGCTGGGGGTGTAGCTCGGAGATAAAATTCCCCTGGGTTCAAACCCCAGTACCACACACACACACACACCAAAAAAAAAAAAAAAAACTGTGATAGGTATGGGGAGGGAGAGAAAGACAGTACAGAGACAAGACATGGACGCCACTGAAATCATCCTTCTGAGAACACGAACAGAACTGACTTCCAATTCAAAACTTATCTCCTATGAAACAACTTAACACAGCCAGGTTCTAACACAACTGTGCACAGGGGCTGGAGATGGACTGCCTTTTTACAAAAACAAAACATGAATTAACATCCATAGAGGAACAGAAACACTTTTCTCTTTGAACAGGTCATTTTTTATTAGAACTCAATGCTATTTCTTTTCATCTCTTAAACATTTATGTAATGTTCTATTTGCAGTCCTAAACATTGTTACTATAACTTAACCCATTCACTAAACTAAGAATAAATCTGTTAAAATTCATCTTTTCAGTGAAATAAAAGTTTCTATTAAAACACTTTATTCTGTTACTTGGGTAACAACCAATTTATCAAATGTCTATTATGTGCCAAATTTTTATTCGTTAGTAGTTTTATCATCACTATTTGTAAAAAATGATGTAACTTTTACTGTATAATCAAATGTGAAACAAGTCCACAATCCTTAATCAGCAACTCTAAATTCAGAAAGTTTTAAAGAGATGTTTTGTTTGACAGCAAAATATGATAGTGTAAGGCTAGCATAGTCTTTAATCTGCCTATTTCTTTTTTTTTTTCCTGCGGTACTGGGGATTGAACCCAGGGGCATTCTACCTCCGAGCTACAACCCCAGCCCTAGTTTTTATTCTTCATTTTGTAACAGGGTCTCACTAAGTTGCGGAGGGTCTCACTAAGTAGCTGAGGCTGGCAGTGAACCCGTATCCTCCAGTCTCAGTCTCCCAAGTACTGGGATTACAAGTGTGCGCCACCACGCCTGGCTAATCTGCCTATTTCAAGTGAACACATTTCACTGCAAAAATATTAAAGTGTTTAATTGGAAGGCACATCAGCAGATGTTATATACACCCATTTTACTAAATTTATTATGATTCCTATGTCAAATACCTAGCTCAAAGATGCTGGAACAAGAGCGTACGATCACATGACCAATAGGTGGTTCAGCACAAAGCACTTTTGAACACCTCTAGAATTTTCATTCTAAATCACACCTGGGTCTTAAAACAGCATTGAGTCATCTGTCACAGCTGAAGGTAAACACGACCAGGTAAACCCTGTCGAGTAAATAAAGACGTGATGATGCCGTGCGGGACATGCTCCTCCAAGATGGATCTGACTCAGGGTCCACCAGCTAAGTGCACAACTCCAACATGGTGAGATGGCAGCGTCGAGCCAGGGCTGTGGGTATGAAAACTGGAAATGTCGCAGAATAAAATGAACGGGGCAAAGGCAGGGCACGAGAAGAGCGGCGGGACCCGCACTTCATCCCTCAGAGGCTCTCCTGAAGACCTAGAGGCCGTGAGCATTCTCAGAGCATGTTGGCTTTTTTTTCTAGATCCACTTCCTAAAATTGCTAGCCACAGAATGGGGTCCTCTAAAGAAGGCTCTCTACAGGAGGACCAAAACTTAGGAGAAACAGGATTCTGCTGCATGGGGAGTGGAAGTGTTGGCCTGGCAGAGCTGTCTGCCAAAACCTGTTCCCCCTGTCACTGAAATAGACAGAGAATGCACATGAGGTATGCCCCGCTCAGGTCTCAGTCTTAACTCCTCAGTGGTACGTTCCCATCTGGATCACAGAGGCGCCTATCTCCCAACTTCAACCACACAACCAGGACGAGGCCCTGAAGGATGGCAGATTACATGAAAGGCTGCTGTGTCCCAGGTGGTCTGTGTGGAGCAGGGCCACCCTGCGGCCCTGAACCACTTGCCTCAGGACTACCACATGAAAGAAAAGCAAATGCCAAGGTTTTTAAAACTACTTTATTGTTGGAACTCTGGCACAATGCTAGTGAGGACGCTGCACCATGTACTAGCTTCCCACTCCACCCATCCAAGTCCAATAACCTACCAAAGGCAAACTCCATCTTGGGAAAACCTGCTGCTTCTTATGCTCATCTGAACTCTGTGGTACAGCCTCACAGAAGCAGGAATTCATTCATTCAGCAAGCTTTTTTGAGCACCTACAACCATATAAAGGGTATTATGCTATCAACTGGAGGCATAAACATCAATGGGGGCGGGGGCTAATGAAACCGGTTTCTCCCTGGGTCAGACCTTAAGCTCTGCGTCTTTTCCTCTCTCTGTCCCCAGCACTTTGCACTGCCTTTCACTTAATAGACACTTAACAAATGTTTGTTAGATGAATTAAGAAATCAATAAATGTGTCTTGCCCTCAACACATTCAGTCTAATGAGGGCAAAGGAGAAAATAATACAATCTAGCACCCCTCGCATCATCAGCATGCAAGCTGTTCACTGAACTGTAGAAGTGATGAGCGTATGAACATGGAACAACGTGTTGGCAAGTGCTAGGAAGGCACGGGAAGAATTAGAAATCAGTCAAATCTTCCTAGAGGAGCTGAAATTTCCATTAGTTCCTTCTGAAGGAAAATGAGGAGGCAGTCAAATAAACAGAAAAAGGAGTCAAGAAAAGATGGAGCAGCTCTTCAGTGTGAACACGTTTCCTATGAATGAAACTAAGAACAGAGAAATGCAAGGCACAGAGCTCGTACTCCTTTGATGTGAATACTACTGTTTCTGTGACACTTTAATTAAGCCCAACACTCTTTTCTTTAACATTTGCATCATCACCCCACTTGCTGAACGTGAACTGCTTGGAAGTCATAGGTCCCCTTTTTACCTTCCACTTTGAATTTTCATTTTTAAATGAGAAATCAGAATTTGTCTGACTAGTTCTGCCATGGCCTCTATCATATAATCAAAGAATCCCAAGTACGGGTAGGAATCCTAACGGTCATCAGATAAATGTCGGAGGAGTCATTTATCTTGATCAGGCATAGTCCTACCTCCTTTGTAGTTACATGGACTCTATCCTTCGCGTATACGCATCATGTTCTATCTCAGAGTGCATTTGTTGATACACACATCTTGTTCTGCCACTAGAATGCATGCTCTTTTAAGAGCAACCTCTATCTTTCTTTATCTCCTGTTTCCCCAGTGCTCAATAATCAAAGGCTCTGCATAAAACCCTCTTCTGGTCCACCCGGTCAGCTCTGGCAGGCCCTGTGGAGCCCCACGCTCGCTCATCCTGGCTGCAGTCTCACTGTTCCCTGGGTCAGCCTGAGCTGCTGCAGCCTCGTTCCTAAGACCCACGGTCATCCCACAGGCAGCCCCTTCCTGTTTTTAACGCCAAGGAAGCCACATTTTCTTCTCCTCTATTTCTATTTTATGGATTAGGTTAATATCACAAACTTTTTTTTTTTAAATGGTGCCAGTTCCAAACAAACCATCCCACTTGTAAACTTCGGAACGTCTGGATCTCTGAAACTGTCGGATGTTTCCCTGCAGATGTTTCGGGCCCCTAGAATCATCAATGGCCTTTCCTGTCCCATCTTTTGTTCCTCTGACAAGGTTACTGTGCTTCCTCGGGACTTCCTGTTTGAATAACCACACACTTGGGTGTTCAAACTCCCATGTGTCCATTATTCACCATAAAAGGGACCTGAGGAAGTAACTAGCCAGTGGAACACAAACGGTGTATGAACAAAAACAGCTGTGTGTGAGCGGGAGGACAAAAAGACAGCAGGGATCTAGGCAGTGCTGCGGGTTTAAAAACAAGGTCTATTTAGTCAGGCATGGTTAAGAGGCTGCTGACTCAAGGCTATCAGAGGCCCGATTCATAACTGGAAATCACTAGAGATGCGAACAAGTCCGTTTTTAGATACTTCCACAGTCTCACGCCCATCCACCCTACCAACAGTCTCCCCCAAGAGGACAAAGATGCCTCTCCTTTCTCTCACAGAAATGTCAAGACCAACTCAAAAGTTTTCCCCTAAAATTAATTATCTATTTTATTTCCTAATCCAAAAAGCAGATCCCCCTCCCTTCCCCTAAGGGGCTATGAAAGTAAAAACAGAGGAAAGCACAGATATAGATAGATACACAAGAACACCCAAAAAGCAGCACAGAGAACAAGTCAACATTCTCCAGACATCTGGAAGGTATGTTCCAGAACCAGTTCATCTTGGGATGGCCAGATTCACCATCGATGTCCATGCCAGGACATAACAGCTTTAAAGTGGACATAAGCTTAAAACCAAAACCTTATTAGAATGACCACAAAGCTAAATGACTCCCAAGTCCAAAAGGAGTCGATGCTAACTTATTTCTTGGCATGTGGCAAAAATGCTGAAAACAGCAATAAACAACAGGCTTCAGCCTCTGAAGCAAGCCTGATAAAGTAAACAAATCCTACTACAGCTGCATTACAGATGTTCCCACAAACTTTCATAATCTGCAGAATTCTAAGAATTTATAGTCTCTAGTAGACTTTCTATCCCATGAATTTATCTAAAATATTCACTATAAATTCTAAACTATGTACAGAGCCACTTTGAAAGTTAATCCGAGACATGCAAGCCCAGTAAACATGACCCTTTTCCCATGAAGAGGAAAGCACATGACCAATACAACTGAAGTCCACTACTGTTCTTGGTTTCTAACTCCCCTCCTCATCTCCCAAAACGACTGACCATTTCAATGAAAATTCCAGAATGCCCACTTGGATCAGATTTTGATCTGGCTCCAAAATAACAATCTAGAAAACAGCAACATGAAACAGGTGTGATCAGCCCTATCTGAACAGTGCTCCTGAGAGTAGAAACCACCTTCCCTCACAGCACCCACACACAGAGGGGCTGCTAGCCCCAGGTAACTACACCTCCTTCACTTCTTTGGTAAGAGATTAAATAATTTAAACAAGAATCCATTCCAAAAACGTTTTTTTACAGCTTAAACTTTCCTAAGTTTCTTTCAAACTCCAAAATTTCAAGATTTTATTATTATTTTATTATTTCACTTAGTCTATTTTATATGCTATTACAGAATACTACACATCAGGTCATTTATAATGAACAGAATTTTATTGGGCTCACAGTTCTGGAGGCTGCAACATCTAAGAGCCTGGGGCTGGCGTGTGGTGAGGCCCTTCTTGGTGTGTTATGACATGGCGCAGGGTGTCCCATGGGCAAGAGGAGGCCAAACTCACTGTGTAACAAAGCACTCCCATGATAATGAGACTGCTCCACTCCTGAGGGCAGAGCCTGCGAGACCCGATCATCTCCCTTTTCCATCCAATCACCTCTTAGAGGTGCCACCTCTCAACACTGTTGCATTGAGGATTGAGTTTCCAATACATGAACTGTTGGGGACACGTTCAGTTCAAACAAAATCACCACATATTTTTAAAAATCTATTGGATTACAACAATCTAGAAAATTTAAGAGTCTAAACGTTGTAAGGGATGGGGCAGAAAACTTTAATCCCATATCTTGATCTAATCATTTTACATTCCCAAGTTACTGTGATTTATTCCTCAACAGTTTCTGAAAATAAGATGGTCTCGGATTTTGAGATGTGGGCAAACCACTCTGCTTCTAATTAGGATCTGTGCCACCAGAGCAGGAAAATATCACTTCCCAGTCCCGGCCAGTGAAGAGAAAACTCAGAAAGACTGCTCAACTCATTTCATCTTGTCGTCACCACCCCTTCTTAAAAGCTATAAAGCTCTTCTCTTGGAAATAGCATCTTTTCATTCTGTCCAAAGAAAGTTGATGGAATAGCCCTGAGAAAATATTTATGGGTCTGTATTTTACTGACTGTGGGGGGAAAAAGAACTGGGGGTGGATTAAACCCAACACTCACTCAGGCCTCCACTGAGCAGTGCTGCCATTCCACCCTGCCTCCCCATAAGAAAGGGAACTGAGCACAAGCACTTAAAAATCATCAATGCCTTCAATGTGATCATGCACTCATGTTCATCATAGAAATACATAAAACGTGGACCAAGAAGGTAGAAAGCAAAAAAGGCAGAAGAGCAATGATGGTATGCTATAATTAATCAGCCAGCTCACAACTATAAAATTCTAGTAAGAAGAATTTTTTTTTTCATGCTTACTTCTAGAAGTGTGGCGGGGAGCAGCACAAAATACATTGTAAATACATGTTCTAAATGGGAGTTATAACCCCTTTTTCTGAGATAACCAGAAAAAAAAGTATCTTTGAGCTATGAGTCCCTAGATTGAATCTTAACTCAGTAATGCTCTGGGAATACTAAAGGGAATGGAGCTTTATTGATTGAACAATTGATGGATTGACTGATTTGCAAATACAGAAATCAAACTGAATGGCATCACTTCTGAGTCTGAAAGACAAAAACAGTTCAGACTACAGCAGTTTTCTACCCATCAATCAATAAAAGGTGGGTTAGACCTGTTCAGTTAAAAAAAAAACTTGAGTAACAACAAAAAAAGCCACCATGAAAGGGTTAGAATTTACTCAGAGAAGAGAGGAAATGAAATAGAACGTGGAACTGGAGCTCACCAGGCAGCCTTATCTTTAACAATGTCAGATAAAGTAAGCAACTGAACTGAACGCAGTAACTTTCAGCAACCAGAAAAGAGTCATGGATAAGGTAGAAAGAAGATAAAGTGGGGCATTCGCTGTATATCATAAGCACTGACCACCCCTCAGTAAATGGGGCAGGGTACACTTTTCCTATCAGTAGACACTGACAAGATCCAGGACCTCAATCTGAAATTCAATGAATTCCTTAGAAATTCCTGGGAGCATTAGTGACCAAATACTATGCCACTAGTACCCAAACTTAAAATTCTTCCCTTGAAAATAATCTTCTGTCCTTCACAAGTAAGTGGAGAGCCCCTTTTAACAGAAGCAATCCAAATCCAGAGCTCCTCAAGCAGAGGTGTATCAGATCAGAGACACCAGGCTCAGCTCTTGGCTTGAGATACTTAGCCGTTTCCACTCCCCATTTTAAGGTCTCTCCAGTTCGCTGTCACTTACCAAGTCTGCTCTCACATGGCAGAGTGGCCAGAGCATAACCACACACCACAGCAGGCCTGGATTCCAACCTGAACACATCTGTGCGACCTCGGAGTCATCCCCAGCCACCTTACCTTATTCCACAGGGCATGACAACAGTTCTCAAGACAAGAACGCAGAGGGAACCAGGAGGTACCCAACAGAAGGCACGGGAACTTACTACTGTCGCCCAGTTTTCCAGCTCCTGCTCTCTCCAGAAGCCACCCAGCACGTCCCCATTACTCCATGACAGGCACCGCCTTCGCTGTTATCTGGTTACTTTTAGATCTTTTTCAAACAACTCACCCTGGCTGGAAGTCCTCTGTTCATGTCCATTACTCAGACCCCAGCACTTCTGCTGGCGACCTTCAATCCACGCTCTTCTCTGTACTCTGCAAGAATTCCCTCAGCACTCTAAAAAGCCCCAACAGAATTATTTTTATTGTATGAATGTTTCTGTTTTATCTCCTGAAACACATTACAGACTGCCTCAAGATAGTGTCTTTAATAACCATGGTAACCCACACATCTTGTATTACAATGCCCATAAATGAAGAGTTTTCTCTCCAGCTACCTCACTTACATAACACCTTTGTCCACAAATTAGAATCCCAATGCAACAAGGTTGTCTCATGTTGAGCAGGTAGGTCTTTTCACCTAGGTGTGAGTACTTCACCAAGTTCCAATGCTTCTCCAAGAAAGCCACACAATTCAAGCTTCTGACTTTCTATTTCTAAAAGGCTCAACGAGAAGAAGCTACTACCTAGTGCGCATAAAAGGAACGAAGATGGAGTCTTCACAGTACATAAATAATTTGGGGAACACAGGTTTTGTTTCACAGTGGAAGTCAAATAGCAAGTTATAAGATAACTAGACACTAACCAAAGCACATGCCACACAGAGACATTCTTAAAGAATTCTCTGGCTGGGCGTGGTGGAGCACGCTTGTAATCCCAGTACTTTGGGAGGCGGAGACCGGAGGATCCGGGTTCGCGGCCAGCCTCAGCTCTCTCTCTCTCTCTCTCTCCGTCTCTCTCTCTCTCTCTCTCTCTCTCTACTTAGTGAGGCCCTCCGCAACTTCGTGAGACCCGGTTTCAAAATAAAGTATAAAAAATAGGGCCGGGGGTGTAGTGCGGAGGTAGAAAGCCCCTGGATTCAATCCCTGGTACCGCAAAAAAAAAAAAAAAGAATTCTCTGAATGCACAATGACAACCACAAACTTACCATTTTATCATAACAAACCATGAAACATCAATCCAAACTACTCCCTGCTTCTAGCAGGTGAGAAGGACCGAGAAGACTGACCACTCCTCCTGCCCGCTCCCGGCACCCCACTTCCTGAGGCCTGCCATCAAGCTTACTTACCTGGATGCCCCTCTGAAAGCACTCTGCAGGTACCTCAATCCACACAAGCTGATAGCGCAACTAAACCAGCTGGGTTTAGCCGGGCATGGTGGCGCATGCCTGTCATCCCAGTACTTGGGAGGCTGAAAGAGGAGGATCGCGGGTTCGAGGACAACCTCAGCAACTTAGTGAGACCTTGTCTCCAAATAAAACATAAAATAGGGCAGGGGTTGTAGCTCAGAGGTAGAATGTCCCTGGGTTCAATTCCCAGTAACACACACACACACACACACACACACACACACACACACACACAACGAATCAGCTGGTTCACTTGTTTGATCACTCAGTGAATACTTGTTAATGCATACTAATGCTAGCAACTTCTGGTAAAAAGAAAAGACAGTAAGAGAAATCTCTTAAATGGTTAAGCCTCAGATTCAGGGCTCTCCTACATTAAGCCAAAAACCATACCATACCATAAACAAACAAATGGCCTTTGATATTATGTTGTACTATAACTGGTTGAAATATCTTCATTGTTTTTAATTTGAGGAATCACTTACATGTAATGAGATATATACAAATACGTATAGCTCTGAATTCCTCTACCAAGATGAAAATGTAGAGCACAAAATCAGAATTATAAAAAAAAAGAGAAGAGACTGGCTGCTAGCCACCTCTGGAAACAGTGACGGGTGTGTTATAGTAACTGCCGTGGACAGTCCATTCTGGTTAGCAGAAACGTTCATGTAGACTGTGATTTACCATCATGAAACAAAATGTACTGAGTCCCTAACTGTATGAGACCATGTACCAAACTGAAGAAATAATTATTTTTTAAAAAAGAAGTAAACATAAAGAAGCTGGTTTTGAATTGATTCCCGCTAGCCTTCAAAGATAAAATAAAAATCTAAGGAATAAAACAAGAATCCAATGTTGCCTTCAGTATAACAGGAAGGAGCCACACAGTTGGAAACAAAGAGTAAAAGAAAGGAGCCGAGGGACAAGAGCCCCTAAAGTTTTAAAAAGAAATACAGCAAAGCCCTAATTCATCTCCCAGTCTTGCCACAAGGTTCTCCTCCCACAAGAGATCTGAGCACACCATTGTCTAAGAAAGAGATAAGTCGTTTTATTTTATTTCATGAATATGTAGCCGCAGAAGGCACCAGACTGACTGGGCCCAGTTATTTTTGTCTGGCCCCCTGGAAGAGCGCATGGAAAGAGATGCAGATGTACTTAATTAGTGTCACCCAACTCTGGTGCCTCTGAGACCTAAAACCTCAGGGTCGTTTTTTCTAAATGAGTTTGCTGGTAGCCTCTATTAGCAAGCTGTCAATTTTAGGCCCAAATGAGCAAACATCTAACTTTACCATCTTACAAGAAAGAGGATGCTTGCAAATCCCAGTAGGGCGCTCTAACAAATCTTAAGACAAGCAACAAAGACAAGATAATTCAACCCCAGTGCACAATCTTCTTGAAATTTTACCCACTGAAATTAACCATTTAAGATGAGACAGATTAATCCCTTATTTTAAAAAGTCTTCTCAGGAAGTCTGAATAGTAAAAATAAACAAACAGCTCTGCTCTAAACTTTGACACGTTTCCCTAAAACCCAAACCGAACAGCAGTAGAGCTGTCGATTAAGTACAGCTGAAAAGGAGAAGCAAGTAAAGAATCTGGTGTTGGTTCTGCCGCCAAGAACACTAGACAAATGTGCGATCGCCCATCTGCTGACCACTTTAGTGTGGGATACAGCAGGCTAAACTGTGCTCTACATTTATCGCGCTTCATTATCCTGAAGAGAGGACATACCCCAGCACGCACAGCATCTAATTCTTCCCATAATAAACTAAATAAACTAAAACACGATGTCTTACCCAATACACAAATAAGGTATTTCATCATAACCTTTCTCCGCAACTGCTTAATAATCCCTTTAAGAGTCTTTTTTTGGCTGGGCGTGGTAGCACACAACTGTAATCCCAGTACTTTGGAGGCTGAGACAAGAGGATCACAGGTTCGAGGACAGCTTCAGCAACTTAGCAAGACCCTCAGCTACTCAGTGAGACCATTTTTTTAAAATAAAAGGGCTAAGTGTGTAGCTTGGAGACAGAATGCCCCTCGGTTCAATCCCCAGTACCCCCCCAAAAAAAGTATTTTTCAACAATGAACATGTGAATATGTATATTTTAAATAAAATTTGCTTATAACAATTCCTAAAGAAAAACAGATTAAAATGTCAGATATTCATATTCATGTGAGAATTTATGAGTTTTCTTATAAAATGTATCTAGGCTGACTTCAAGTCATACTACAATCTAATCTTTACCCAAAAGAGGACAGTCACAGATCTTTCAATTCCATATCTCTTCCATACCTTAGTACTTTTATTAAAGCTAAGAAATAAAACCACCACATACCACATTTGATTTTCGCTACTACAACGACACACACCTCATCAAAACAGAGAGATGGTCCTGACAGAAGTGAACACAGGCTCAAAAGTGTTGCTCTGAAGAACTGTCGTTCATGTGCAACGTCCCCGGGACATTGGGAGTGCCACCACGCCCGGGTTACAAATTTAAAATCTGTAAATTTGCACACAGTAAATGAAGCCTTGAGGTTAAAATGAGTTAGTTCATTCAGGGACAGTGAGTTGCATGCAGAGGAATGTTAAGTAAAAAGGAACATACCAGCAGGGTGCAGTGGCGCATACCAGTGACCCCAAGCTATGGGGAGGCTGAGGCAGGAGGATTGCAAGGTCAAGGCCACCCTGGCAACCTAGTGAGATCCTGACTCAAAATAAAAAATAAAAAGGGATGGGAAGGTAGCTCAGAGGTAGAGCACCCCTGGGCTCAATCCCCAGTACCACCAAAAAGGGGAGGCGGGGACAAACCAAAGAAAATCAAGGAAGACAACCAAGGAGCGTTTCAGAATCAGTGTGCACATGAACTTTTATTTTAAAGTTGTCCTGAGCCAGGCGTGGTGGTGCACACTTGTAATCCCAGTACTTGGGAGGCTGAGACAGGAGGATCCGGGTTCGCAGCCAGCCTCAGCTACTTAGTGAGGCCCTCTGCAACTTAGTGAGACCCTGTTTCAAAATAAAGAACAAAAAAATAGGGCTGGGGGTGTAGGTCGGAGGTAGAATACCCCTGGGTTCAATCCCCGGTACCACAAAAAAATAAATAAATAAAAAATAAAGTTGTCCTGAAATAAACGAGACATTCTTTTGAGAGATTTGCTAGAGAAGCTACTAGGTGCAGGCGCTAGTGTACTCAACTAAGGAGTCTGAGACCTACCTTCACCAGGACTTTTGGCAAATCAAGACCACAGGATCCTCATCTTTACCTTCACTGAGTTATGAAAAATCAAATCTGATAAACTGGAGGCTTTATAAACTGTAAAATATTATAGACACCTTTGATTTATTATTGTAATAGAATTACAACCCAATGGAAATTCCAAATGATACAGTATAAACTCCTGAAGACAGGACCCTCAATCTACACCTATCAGGCAGTGTTATGCATTTCATAGATATATTTAAAATGTTTGCAGAATATTTGGCAGTAACATGAGAATATACGCATGGGGAAAGGAGTGCACAGCAAAAGATATACCCAACTTCCTAAAAGGATTTCAAATTGAAATAGTAAAATTTTATTCCTCCCACAAATGTGACCAATGACAAACTGATGGGGTTAAAGGGATGCCTTAAATAAGCTCTAACTTCTCCCCCTACACGTGTAAGTTTTTCTGAGTGCTTTAGAAAAAGGGAGAAGGAATTTGCAGAAAAAGCAGTGAACTATAGAGTAGGGAAACAGCCAACAGCAACTTTTATAAAACTGTTCAACAACTACTGGCCAGTAAAGAACAACTCCTTAACTCCTCAAGTTGAAACCTGCAAAATGTAAATCAGGCCTTTGTGAGACAAACTAAAATAGTGTCCCCTCGGGGTACACAAATACCACAGTGAAGTCACCAGAGCGAGCTATTCCCTGACAGTCAGAGCCTACCTTGAAAGATTTTCCTGGGGGGGGAAAATTGCTGTTCATTTCATGTTAAATACATACTCAACAGAGGACCAACCAGAATAAAATACAGTAACCTTATTATGTCAATTATTCTGATTTATACACACAAAAGGATAGTCACATAGAGATTAGAGAGCTTCATGGAATCAGTATTCATTCCTAAAGTTTATAAGGAGCTTGGAAACTAATCTGGTCTCAGTGCTAATTTGGGGAGTTCCATAAACTTCGATTGAGTTGGTTTTATAAGCACTCTTCTCCTTAACCTGATTGTTTTAAGAAAGAGAGAAAGCTACCTTCCCTCAAGATTAAGACCCTGTCTGCCAAGTTTCTATCCACAATGGTTATCAGATTAATTAAAGGGGCTGTTTAATAAAAGACAAATCCTCAGCTACAATCTGACTATCAACTACCTCCTGGATACTGATAAAACTTATTATAACTCATTAGTATAAGACAAACTCTTGAATAGTAACTGAATAATCCATATAAAAGTTAGGAGAGAGGATCCGACAGGTAAAAGCAAAGCCAGACTTCTTTTTAGAAAAGGGTGCCTGGCTGGGATTTCTCTTCACAACAAGCAGAAAGTGCAGTACTGGATCCCACAGCTTTTGGGGGGAGGGGGCTCGCTATGTTGCTGAGGCTGTCCTTGAACCTGCGACCCTCCTGTCTCAGCCTCCCAAGTACTGGGATTGCAGGTGTGCGCCACCACGCCCAGTTAACTTTAACTCTTAACATCTGAAGATGCACAGCACCCTGCACCCTGGGTTACTCTATATGGAGTTCAAGACATGGCAGCTTTCAGAATCAATGCTGGTTTTCCCGGCTTTTGTAAAGCAAATGATGATACTAGCACAATGATCTAATCTGTGCCTGCCATATGTTAAAATCTGCCTCAGGCTCCCCCAAAAAGGTACCGATTAAAATGATCATGTAACGTGATATGTGTATGCATGAGAATTTTCTGAAAGGTTACATAAGAAATTATAACCCAGGCATGGTGGCCCACACCTGTGATCCCAGTACTTGGGAGGCTGAGACAGGAGGATCACAGGTTCGCAGCCAGCCTCAACAACTCCGAGGCCCTCAGCAACTTAGTGAGACCCTGTTTCAAAATAAAAAATAAAATAGGGCTGGAGGTATCGCTCAGAGGTGCAGAATGCCCCTGGGTTCAATTCCCAGTACTGCAAAAAAAAAAAGAAGAAATTGTAAGTGTTGGTCTCTAGGACATGGAGTTTAACAACTAGAAATAGAGACCATTTGTCATTCTATTTACTGTCTGAATATGTCATGTCATGTTTCATTTTTATAATAAAAAGTGACTTATGATCAATGCCAAAACATGTATGTTTCCTGTTAACTACTTAAGTGTGTTGTAACTTGGCTTATGTTATGGCTTACTGTGTTTAAAGTTCAACATCAAAAGGAAGGCTAGGAAAGGCTGCGTGGCGAGACCCAGCACTTTCAGCCTGCTCACTCGGGTTTCACAGGCTCCGTCCGCAAGGGCAGAGCCCAATATGCATCACTTGTTTAAGGGTATGTGAAATTTGAACTGGGTGGGAGATTTAATAGAGGCACAAAACAGTCATGGTGCTTGAATTCATGGGAAGTAATTAGTTAGCTAGAGCCCATGGAGCAACAGAAGGGAGGGAGTGAAATGCTGAGTATCAGAGCACACACAGATAAAGAAAGCCTGGCCTACTTGCCATAAGTTGTTGGTCGTAACACTCATGCATATGTGTATCACTGTCATTCCAAAGACACCAGTGGGGAGAAAGAAACAAACTTCAACCCCACTACACACAAATCTCCTTCGTCCATCCCACCTTCTCCAGTGCACACAATTTCCACTGCACACACACTGGACATCATTTCTTTGTGTGTGTGTGGGGGGGGGGGGTGCTGGGGATTGAACTTGGGCATTCTACCTCTGAGCTACACCCCCAGCCCTATTCTATTTTTTGTCTTGAAACAGGGTCTTGCTAGGTTGCTGAGAGTCTGGCTAAGTTGCTGAGGCTGTCCTCAAACCTGTGATCCTCCTGTCTCAGCTTCCTAAGTACTGGGATTACAGGCGTGGGCCACCACGCCCGGCTTCAGGACATCATTTCTGATCCAAGAACAAGTACAGTAAATTCTAGCTGAGTTTTTATAAACTGTCTAACAAGAAAATTTAAAGTACATGTTTTACATTTAATGACAACACTCATATAAAAATATTTTAAATAACTTTTTAAGAGTTTTAAATCCATAGTTTTATGAACATCCTTTAACAAATATATTACCAAAAACTTAATTTTTCTGCAAAAACAAACCCAAGCACATAACATTTTTAGAGTAAAAAAAAAAAAGATATACTAGAGTCCTAACTAGGTAAACTCGAAGATTTCTTTTGAACTTTTATCATCATGACCCAAAGTTAATATACCTTTCTCTCATTAACAACCTAACTTGACTGATCCTCTCTTATTCTACCACATTGTCTTTGCAACAGAGAAGCAACCACTGAGTTATCTATCTACCTCTGCAATCACCTGAAATAAACTTTAGCTACCTGGAGCCTACAACAGAACACTTGCAAAGCCAAGATTGACAGCCCATTGTTCAGGACTTTTCAACTGAATCTCAGGCACTGGCAATTTCAGACATCAAGGGGATGCCTTTTCTTTGAAATTTAAATTTGAAAATGGATAAAATAAGACTTTAAAGGTATTCAAAATGGAACACAGAAACTTTAGCAAGTCAAAACTTAAGCAAAAATAATGGAATATAAATAAAAAATAATTTGGGCTTACTTTAAAAATGTAACACTTTAAATATATATATCAGTTAAAGAGCCTCTCTACAAGATCTTAGGAAACCCTGAGTCTCTTGCAGTATCTTCAGAAAGGCACCTGTCCCAAGACACTACTACCTCTACATATTCCCAGAACCTTTAAAATACTGAACTCAATACATTTTATTTCAGTTGCTGAAAAGCAGGTGCCTCACACTTTTCATTTCATGAACTTATTTTCAAAAAGTTTTATCTGCTAAAGACTCATCTACAAATCAGTATTTCCTACAAAGGTGCTACAGACCGCTTTTCTAAAACTTACTCCACACACAGTAATTTAATTACACTTTGCAGAGCAGTTTTTGTTAAGTCATATTCTTCCTCTGGAACCTTGGTAACTTAAATAAAAGTTTAGCGTGCTAGAGAGCAGTAGAAAGAAAAATACGAAATCATGCTCAAAAGAACCATGTCCCTACAAAATGTCCCTTTCAAACACCCCCAACTCGTGTTATTAGTCCTATAGAATCGCCCTGCTTTGACAGAAGAATGGCTTGGGGCAGTCTGTTCTCTCAGGAAGTTCATTAGTACCAGAACTGGTAAAATCAAGTCTCCCCATGCAATAGGGACTGGAGTGCTACAAATCAAACGTCCGCTCCTCGTACATGCTACTCTGTTAAACACAATGATGAAGTTTTCTGCTCTCGATAATGAAGAAAAACTTACCTAGCTCAAACATGAATTTTTTTATACTTTCAGTTAACCTGTTCTTTCTCATCCACAGCTCCACTACAAAATTTTCCCTCCATCCCTTTCCTGATTTCTCAAAGGTCACTGACATGTGCTCCTACACTTGCTTTGAATCAAAGCAAAAGGAAAGAGGGTAAGTAGAGCCTTAAAGACGGTGAGTAGAGAACCTTAATACACAGGCACGAAGCTGTGCCCAGCAATTACAGAGTACAGACAACCCCTTTTGTTCCTCTACACCAGGATTAGCAGAGAAATAGCTTTGTGGCTCTTCATTAAGGCTGAACAGCTCTAAAGAACACTAACTTTTAAAAGTGAATTTCTATTTTCATTACACATAGGCAACATAGGCAGGAAAGGCGTTTGCCCCCCTTCATTCCCTTAACTCAGCAAACAGTAATCAACCCCAACCTTGGTGAGAGGAGAGAGGAGAGAGGAGAGAGGAGAGAGGAGAGAGGAGAGAGGAGAGAGGAGAGGAGAGGAGAGGAGAGGAGAGGAGAGGAGAGAGGAGAGAGATCTAAACTTTTTTTTTAAGGCACAAACAAGTGTTTAAGGTGGACCTTCTTGTCTCTGATCCAAGCATGCCTGTGACGGACCTGCTAGGTCAGAGAAAAGTCACGATGGGTGGTTTAGATTAATGCTTCAGAGAAAATTAAAGTTGGGGGACCAAAATCCTAACAGCAGAAATAGCGAATAATC
The DNA here is from genome assembly GCA_004027185.1 of Glis glis. Lineage (NCBI taxonomy): Eukaryota > Metazoa > Chordata > Mammalia > Rodentia > Gliridae > Glis > Glis glis. The sequence goes on along the minus strand of PVJS01001077.1, from coordinate 3,553 downwards.
AAGGGAGCAAGGGGCCTTTTAAGTCGGAAAGAACAGGAAAGCAAATAGAGATGCTAGGAGGTGAAGGGCTGGAAGTTTGAGAAGGCGGAGAAGCGTTTCTGCGTGGCCCGGGCTGGGCGCGGGCATCCGCACGCGGCTGTCTGGACCCTCGGCGCGGACCGGGAGTGGAGACGGCCCGGAGCTGCGCCGCGGCGAGCAGGGGTCGGGGCCGGGGCTGTCACCGCTTACCCAGGTGCAGCGTGAGGTTGATGGCGTTGGGGTACTGGACCCCGGCCAGCATGGTCTGGCTCTGCCACCAGGTGGTGTCGGCCTGGTTGTTGTAGTCGGTCAGGAAGGCGGCCCCGTGCTGCAGGTGGGGCTGCCCGGCGTCGCACAGGTGACAGGACTTGGTGACCCCGGTCACCCCGGTCTGCACACAGTACTCCTCGGGCGGAGTCCCGCACGTGTTGGTGGCCACCACGGTCACGTTGAAGGCGGCGTTGACGAACTCGGGCATGCAGCGCTGCGGCCGCCCGCCCTCGTCCGAGCACTCGTCCATGGCCGCCCGGGCACAGCCCGCCGCGGCGGCCGCCAGCACGGCCAGCAGCGGCCAGAGCCGGCGCCGGGGCCGCAGGGCCAGCGCGGCCCGCTCGCGGCCGCTCATCCCCAGCGAAGGCGGCGGCTCGGCGGGTGCAGCGGCTCCGCGGAGCGAGGCCGGACTCCCGAGGCCGGACTCCGCGCGGGCGGGCGGTGGCGGCGGCGGCGGTGGCGGCGGGTCGCCGGGAGAGACGCGAGGACCGTGGGCTGGCTGGCTGCGCACTGGCCCGCCGCCGCCGCCTCCTCCTCCTCCTCCTCCTCCTCCGCGCCGCCCTCGCCCACCCGGGACTCTGCCCGCACTCGCGCCGACCCCCGACTTCCGAGCGCGTGCCCGCGCGCGCCCCCGGGAGGCGGGCGCAGGGGCGGGGCCGGCGGCGGGGTGGGGTCTGGCGGGAGAAGCCCCGCCCCCCGCGCGCGCCTCAGTCCCTCCCCTCCCCCGCCCCCCGCCCCGCGCGCGCCTCCCCCCTCCCCCCGCGCGCCCGCGCCTCCCTCCCTCCCTCCCTCCCTCCCCTCCCCTCCCCCCTCCCCTGCGCCCTGGCGGCGGCGGCGGGGCGGTGCATGCCGGGAGGCCGGGCGGGCGCGGGCGGGACGCGGGGCGACCCTGTGCACCGGGGTGGGGGACAGTGCCTGGCAAGCCCCATGGAGGGGCGGCCCGGCTCGTAAGGTCGCTCGGGGCCGCGCACCCACTCGGGCCGCGCGTCCCCGCCCAGCCAGGTGTCATCCCGCGGCCTGCCCGGGCCGCCGCCCCCGGGACCGACCGGCACCCGAGGGACCCCGGCTGGGGCTGCCGGCGAGCCCCACTCCTGGCCCGCCGCCCCGGGGATGCTTCTGCCACGCGGGGCCAGCTCCGACCCTCCCTGGCGGAGGAAAGGCCTGGTCGCAGCCTCGAAATGGATTTTGCAAAGCGATTTCCTGCCGCGCAAACGTGGGACCCAGTCGTTTAACCCGGGCAAGGAAAGGAAGTGCAAGGGCTGGGAATGGAATGACATTTTTTCCCCTGGGTACACGCAGACCCACTGCGAAATTCTTCCACTGCGTTGTGTTCCCCCAGCTTGCCTTTAAAAGACTCGAAATTATCTGGATTCTGACATAACTCCCTTTTCGGGCCTGCTGAGTCACGGAATATTCTCCGTGCCAGAATGACTCAGTTCGCAGAACCTGAGCCAGAGGATCATGAGTTTTAGTCCCAGATCAGAACCTGCACACTTAACCCAGTGCTGATAGAGCAAGCAAATTCCGGGCCAGGGAGGGTGCTGTAAAAGTGGGCCGCCCAAGACAGGCGGTTTTTAAACCTTTGGGGTCCCGAGCAGACTGTATGCAGAGTGAAAACTCCAGAGATGGATTTCTGTCAATAAAACTTCTCAAGAGCCGGGCGTGTTGGTGCATGCCTGTAATCCCAGTACTTGGGAGGATGAGACAGGAAAATCTCAGGTTCAAAGCCAGCCTCGGCAATTTAGAGAAGCCCTCAGCAACTTAGCGAGACCCTGTTTCCAGATAAAAAATAAAATAGGGCTGGGAGTGTAGCTTGGAGATAGAATGTCCCTGGGTTCAATCCCTAGCACCACAAAAAAGAAAGGAAAAGAAAAGAAAGAAAAAGAAAAAGGTCCTTTTCAGGACCTTAATGATAAAGTGAGAATGATAGTAATAAATCATACATGGTTTTAGACCAAGTACTCCCTTGAAGATAGGGAAAGGTGGCTGACTAGGGTCAGTGTTTACCCCCACAATTCCTAATTAGGAAGGTCTTAAACATAATGATGGCCAGGCATGGTGGCGCACACTTGTAATCCCAGTACTTGGGAGGCTGAGACAGGAGGATCACAGGTTCACAGTCATCCTCAGCTACTTAGTGAGACCCTCTGCAACTTAGTGAGATGCTGTTTCAAAATAAAGAATAAAAAATAGGGCTGGGGGTGTACCTCAGAGGTAGAATGTCCCTGAGTTCAATCCCCAGTTCTGCCAAAAAAAGAGATAATGATCTAATTGGATTGGGGTACACTGTATAACCCCAGCTCCTTAGCTTAACCCATAACCCCCAGCCTACTGAGCAAGTACATCCATCACATACTGTCTATTTGATGGGTTGGGTGGAGAGTTGCACGGCTAAGGTCTCTAAGCCCTCCCCCCAGTACCTTCTCTTTGGGAGAATTGTAGGGGCCATAATAATGTTTTAATCGTTTCATATTTGAGTTGAAGCAAAATGAATATTTTCACAGATATGGTGGGGCAGTGATATTCTCTCTCAGTTCTTCTTTGTACTTAAAGGCAAACAAGGGCAATATAGGACAAGATAAGATAAGATGTTAATCGTAAATAAAGCTACAGGTTTTTAGGAATATAGCAATGCATTTACTTTATTGTAAATCTTCAGCACCTTATTAGATATTGACAAACCAGAATGGATCTTTTGTGTGTTTTCCACTAATAATGAAAATGGATGAAAGGAAGACCCCAAAGGCTGCAAAATCAACATAATTCTGTTTCCTTGTCCCTGTTCTCATTTGGGTTCTGTGTCCACAGTTAACTTCAAGCTATTATTTGTGCTTATTTGCTCCATAATTTCATTACCAGAACCTCATCCGATATTTGTAAAGCACATAAAGAGGCTTTGAATTACTCTCTAAACTTTATTCCTCATGGGCATGTATTCCAGTAACAAGGAAGTACCTATTTTGAAGAGAGGTAAACAGTAAGCAGCCATGTGCTTGATAAAAATTCAGACCCATGTTCGGAATTTGATTCAAGCAAACCAAAGATTTTATTAACAAAGTTTTTAAAAGACAATGGAGCCGGGTGTGGTGGCACACACTTGTAATCCCAGTACTTTGGGAGGCGGAGACCGGAGGATCCGGGTACACGGCCAGCCTCAGCTTGCTCCCTCTCTCTCTCCCTGTCTCTCTCTCTCTCCCTCCCTCCCTGTCTCTCTCTCTCTCTCTACTTAGTGAGGCCCTCCGCAACTTCGTGAGACCCGGTTTCA
>PVJS01001076.1:15887-106009 GCA_004027185.1 Glis glis | reverse complement strand
CCATGTGTTCAATCACCAGTACTACACACACACACACACACACACACACACACACACCACACACACAGTGCTGGACTAAATTTGACCTTCTGTTGTCCCATTTAGTAGAACTCTTGCTCTTCTCTTAAGTTGTTAGTAGTCAATTCGCTGGTTTATCACTTACAACTATTCCAAATAACTATATAAATATCCTTCATTAGTCGAAGAAAGAAGCTACAATATGTGCATGTACCACAAATTCCCCATTATGAGACATAATGAAGAAGAGAATATTTCAAAATATTTTAATATTTCTTGCCCATATTTTAGTTTTGGAATAATCTGGTGGAGGAGGAAAAAATCCACTGATAAAACCAAAAGTTTAATTTTCTTTTCTAAAATGTGGTTTGCTTTAATAGAGATGGGAAGTGGTTGATTTTCCTAAAGATTTTAACAGAACTAAGTCTTAAGTAATTTTGTAGAAGTTAAGTGTGGCATCCCAGCACATCTTTGGTGCTGGACCTCTCAAACCTAAATTACCTCTTTGAATAATAAAGACTTTTTGTCAGAATGGTAACCTGTGACTGACTTCCTAGTAAAGGGAAGGGAAAGCAATCTACAGTAGAGTATCCCTCATCCAAAATGCTTGGGACCAGAAGTGTCTTGGATTTTTTTTTTCAATTTTGGAATATTTGTACACACATAATGAGATATTTTGAGGATGGGACCTAAGACTAAACATAAAATCCATTTATTCTTTATAGGCACTTTATACACATAGCTTGAAGGTAATTTTATACACTATTTTTGGTGCACCTATGTTTGACTATGACCAATCACATGCAGTCAAGTGTGGAATTTTCCACTTGTGATGTCAGATTGGTGCTCAAAATGTTTTGGGTTTTCAAACCATTTGGATTTCATATTTTTGGATTAGGGATGCTCAACCTGCTTATCATATGCTAAGTACTACGACAAATACATTCATTTATGTTATCTCAGGAAATTGCTTTTATTTCTCACCACTGCCTTATGGTAGGGTGTACCAAGATTCAGCAAATAAAAACAGGATGTCCAGTTAAATTTGAATTTCAGATATACAACAAATGATTTTTAGTATAAATATGTCAGATGCAATATTTGGGACATACTATACTAAAAGTGATTATTTATCTGCAATTTAAATTTAACCGAATGTCCTATATTTTTCCTGGCAATCCTACATAGGTATGGTGATTCATATTTTATTTTCCATACTGTGGAAATGAAATAGAAAAGAAGTAAAATAAAGATTTGCCATTTGTATTAAAAGATCTGGACTCTACAAATTATTACCTCTTTTCCAACATTCAGCTTCAAAATCTTATGGTATATTTGGCTTGCCTTCTTTGTCTTCACTGTTTTTCCAAAATGATACATTCACTGTTTTCCATTTCTAAGCCAAGGCATACATTAAATGGAGAAATAGCTATACAACTGGCATTGAAATATTAATTTGTTTAAAGATTGATTTTCCTGGCTGTAACCTCTCACTCATATTTAATTTACAGAACTGTGGGTACACAATAAAAATACAAGGCAGACAGTGACATGCGATATCCTCAAGTTAGATTATGAAATACGGCCGTGACACTGTGACAAGAAAACAGAGCAACTAAAAAAGCAAGAGGCTAATTAGAAGAAAATGAGAAGCTCTCATTTATAAGGGAAAGGTGCTTAGAATCTGAATAAAGGAAGGAAGAAAGGAGTATTACTTTCCAGGGCCAAGATGTAAATCAAATTGCAATCAAACAGATGGTGGGGAGTTACTCCTAATCTACCTGTGCAAACTGATACAGGAAGAGATCATGGTAGAAGGATGTACACACAGAGGACTCTACTTAACAAGGCACAGCTAAGCCTGTTTAGATAATTGCCAGTAAAAGCAATCTGGTTCAAAATGTCCCATGACTGGTTGTCCTAGGGTGGGCTTGGGAAATTCTACCATTTCTTGGTTCTCTGAAAGAGTACTTATCCACATGATTTTGGATTGGAAAACATGACCATAATGCTGGGCCTTTTCCACTGTGGGCTCCTGGATCGTGAGGATGGGGAAGCAATCCCGTCCTGCCTCTGAGGCTTAGTGTGTAGCCAGGGTACTAACTACTAGGTAGAGGAGCAACTAGTGCCAGGAAGCTGAGTCAGCTACCACGGCAACAGCAGAGCCTACTCGGTTTCCCAGGAGCTGGAGTACAGGGTGCCATGGGGCTCTGGCCTCCAGGGAAGCCATGATGACAATCATTTCCTAGGAGAGGGCACGGAATCTGAGGTATGTTGAGGGATGATTTTTATAGTGGACATTGAAGAAATCAGGATGATCAACTCATTTGGGACAACAGTGCTTGGTTTTGAAATGAATATTAAGAGTTTCGGTTTCTTTAGTTCTAGTGGTAAACAATTTTAAATCTGTTTTAGTTCAAACAACCACCTCATGCAAACCATGCTCTCAGCATGACTAAAGCGATCATTCTGATGCTCTACTGAAACCATGGAGGGTGAATAATTGAAGAAGAATTTCACTTCTGGGCATCTCCCTGCCCAAATGCAATTTAATTAACTAAATATTTCATAATAAAACAGGATAAAAAGCAAGAATTTCACATTACTAGACATATTCAAATCAAATGCTTCTCAGTCCTGTCAGGCAAATGTTAACTCTCCATGCAAGGGTATGCACTTTCTATATCACGAATGTCAAAAGAAGAAATGAAGTGGGCTCTTCTCAGCATTTTGGGCAGTTGCATGTTGGTGTGAAAAAGATCCAATGAATGAGATTGTCTGGACACCTGGACTAGGAGGGTATAGACAGGGCTGGGTGTACATACTATATCTGGCATTCTCTATAGCAGGTGTTCCATGAGTTTATTGATTAATAATATTGTATCTAATGTAGCTGATTTTGTCAACACCGATTCAGGCATGTGTATTTTAACTTCCTAACTTTTCTGAAACAACAGAGATCTTCTTGGAGTATAAGTGTCTAGAGCAAGATCTGCTTTAACATGCATATACCTACAGTAATTTTGTCCACTTATTCAACTAGTATCTACTGGATGCTGGATGCTAGTTGTGCTGGAGGAGCAGAAACAGAATTGGCCCCCCTAGACTATGTACCTTACAGACAGTGATTCAATGACCCTATAAGCTGCAACTGTGACAAGTATTACAGAGGAGGGATTTGCTGCAAAATAAGTAGGTGGCAGCCAGGTAAAGACAGTGACCAGACCATTCTGAACAGAGGGCACAACCTGCGCAAAGTCTGTGGACTACAGGGAAGTACTGCATGTCCCAGGGACTGCAGGAAGACCGTATGGGTGGTGCAGAGGACAGCAGGAGAAGGGGGTAGTCAGCAGGCCCCACAATCCTCATAGGGATTTGTCTTAATTGTACAAGCAATGAGAAGCCATCCAGATGTTTGAAGGAGTCTGGTAGATTAAATTTACAGTTTTGAGCATAATTCTGCCTACAGGGTGGAAGGCAGGTGGAAGGGGGATTGGTGTGGATACAGGCAGGCTGGTGAGGTAAATATCACCAGCAGCTCAGACAAATCATGGTGGTAGAGAAGGTGTGCTCAGATTTGAGAAGCAACAAGGAGGCAAATCAAAGGATGTGATTATAGATTCCAGAGACTAGGTAAGGGGACCTTGTATCCTGCTGTGTCCAGATGGCACAGTTCTCAGGACCAAACCAGGGTGCTCATCACTAAGACAGCAAATCCAGAAAAAGGGCAAGCATGGGCTCTTCATGGAGAGGAGTGTGTTTGGTCTTCGCAGGCCACTCATGGGTAATTCAGATGACTGTCCAGTCAGTGGTTGTACTGTGTATTCAGAGATGGAGCTCAGAGAAGACCCACAGAAGCTGTTGATTCAAGTTTCTATTGCCCAGGTATATCACAGAGGAAGGCACGTATTTGCTTTTGGGGAGCAGATGTCAGCAGAATAGGGGGCTCCAAGCCACAGGACTGATTCCAGACTCAGGTCTGCTACATGGGACTCAACCATCATCTGTTAACTAAGAATGACAGTACAGGGTGGAGTCTATGTGAGATGATTTAGTATGCAAGAAGGCACACACAATGAACCACAGGAGTCCTGCCCAGTTGAAGGAGTCTACAGGGACCGCTGAGCCAGAATTATCCTCCCCTTCCTCCTGCCTCTGACACCTACTTCTCCTTGTGTTTCTGACATTTATCCCATCCATGATCTTATTCTTACTTCTTTTAGGTAGCAAGGACATAACAATATTGAAGATCTAGTATTTTCAAGACCTCATGCTTAGACAGTGAGAACATGGCCGGAACCAAGAGAAAAGACCCTTGTTATCAAGTCACTTCTGTTTTAAAGGAGAAAATACCACCTTGAACTCATTCCCACATAATAACCATCCAGTAGATTTTAGCGGCAAAGACAGTAGCCTCCAGATTATGTAGTATGGCCCAGGCTTGAGAGAGACACAACGATGAAATGCTATGAGAAATACAAAAATACATGCCGGAGGCAGTGTGAGCCTGGAGCAGGATAAAAGGTTTAAAGCTGGGAGATGTTTCCGTTTCAATTTTAAATCTCAGGTTTTGTAGTGTATCTCTAATATAGGCACAGCCTCACTTGGAGATAATGACAAAGTCCAAATGGAGATAATGACAAAGTCCAAATTTGGAGTCCTTTGTGAATTCGAAAGCAAGGTCCAATGGAAGGTTTTAATCTCTTCCTCCTCAACTAGTTTTATTGTATCTATGTAGTACAGAAAAAGATGTGAAGACAACAGAAACAGAAGAAAAATTCTTCATTAAATTTATAATCTAGCTATTTAGAAAGTCATGAGATATTTATAATTTAAAGAATCTAAATTTGCTGATCAGTTATAGTATCCGGTATTTGAGTCATATATTATTGAGATTGAATCCCTTGGCCTAGAGTAGGTGCTCAATAAATGTACATTAAATGACTAAACCCAATCTATGCTCATTCACTCATTCAACTAATTTTTACTGTGTCCACTATGGGCAAGTCATTATGCTGGGCCCTGGAGATGTCAAGACAAATGGGACCCAGATGAGATAGAGTGCAAACAATTAGTGTGATGAAGGCTAGTCAGGAAAAGTTTGGGGAGGAGATAAAATTGGTCATAAAGGCATTTTGAAAGAAAGAGTTAATTTGAAGATGCATTTAAAGAAGTTGGGGAAGATATGCTCTGAGGGAAATTAAGAGAAACCATGGTCAGGTGAAGAATTACAGCAAAATAGCAAGGGCCAAGGTCCAGAGAGGTTTCGCCCATAACAAATGAGAAAACAGGAAGAAGGATAAATTCCATCCACACCAGACACCCATCTCCTGCTCTCTGACACCTCCCAACTGAGTCTCAGCAACGTAAAGTAGGCAGCTGATCTATCTCCTAAGTACCAAGATACCAGGATAATGCGGGAAATCGGGACTTATTCATGTCTGGAGGTTCAATAAGTAACAGCTTATCTCTGAAGAAGAAGCACATAAATACATACAGTCATCCCTAGGTATCCACGGGAGATTGGTTCTAAGACCCCAGGGATAACAAAATCCAAGGATGCTCATGTCATTTATAGAAAATGGTGTAGTATTTGCATTTAACCCACGCTTATCCTCTTATATACTTTAAATCATCTCTATTTATAATACTTAGTGCAATGTAAATGCTATATAAGTAGTTGTTTTAGTGTATTGTTTAGGAAATAATGACAAGATTAAAAATCTGTACATGTTTGGTGTGGTAACAATGTTTTTTTCAAAAAAAAATTTTTTTTGCGGTACCAGGGATTGAACCCAAGGGCATTCTACCTCTGAGCTACACCCCCAGCCCTATTTTTTATTTTTTATTTGGAAACAGGGTCTCGCTAAGTTGCGGAGGGCCTCACTAAGTAGCTGAGGCTGGCTGCGAACCCGGATCCTCCGGTCTCCGCCTCCCAAGTACTGGGATTACAAGCATGCGCCACCATGCTCGGCTTTTTCAAATATTTTTGAACCATGGTTGATTGAATCTACAGATGCAGAGCCTACAGAAATGGAGGGTTGACTATACTTAAAAAATGACTACGTAGCTTACGGTGGAGTGTCTCAGGGTCAGACTGTGGAATATGCAGGAAGATGAAATGGGTGAGTAGCCCAGCATGGCCACTAACTGCTTTGGACTCCGTTTTCTTCGACGTCACGGACCATCATTCTGAATGTTTCAGTGCCTTCGAACATTTTCTTCAGAATGCCACCTGGAAAGACTGGCTACTGTACTGTGTGTTTCCTTTAGATGCTTTTTTTTCCTGTTGTATTTGCTAATAAAATTCCATTTCCTAGGGTTTCCCTTTTGTCTTTTTGGATCATTGTTTTTTTCAATGAAAATGAGTTTCCTTTCTTTTAAGCCATGAAAGTACTACAAATGCCAGCCACCACCGCTCACGGATGTCTTGTCCCTGGTAGACTATGACTGAGAAGAGGAGAGAAGGAAAGAGTTTAAACCTCAGGCCCGAGGTGCCTTTCTACTGCTTGACCAAAGTGAAAGCTTCAGGAGGACATTTGTAATGACTTAGGAGATACAAAATTCAGGTGCGATTTAGACTTTTTAAAATAAAATATATTTTGATGGGAAAACCCTAGCCACTTTGTAAGCCAAACCAGTAAGCATTTAATTGTTAAATAAATAAATGCATTTAGTAATAAATACAACTGCATATTTTTAGCAGACGAGATCTGAGATGAGAGGAATGCCTAATTCTATGTATTTTGTTTGTTTGTTTGTTTTGTTTTGGTATTGGAGATTGAACCCAGAGGTATTTTACCTCCAAGCTATATCCCCAGCCCTTTTTATTTTTGTTTTGAAACAGGGTCCCACTAAGTTGCTGAGGCTGTCCTCAAGCCCAAAGTCCTCTTGTCTCAGCCTCCCAAGTACTGGAATTACGGGCATGAGCCACCACACCTGGCTTATCCTCTGTATTTTAAAAGATAAGCAAGTGAACAAATTAGTTTCATGCCTGGTGTTCCCCAGAAAACTGGGTTTCAGGGACTAGGAGAGCATGTCTTCTTGGTGTGTATGTGATTTTCACAGAGCAACAGGTATTATTGGGAGACAAAGTTTTCCTTATGGCTCATACCATTGGTTACGCAGAACTACAGGGTAAAATAAAAATGAGTCACAAACAGTGATTAGAGAAAATTCAGTTAATTCCCCAATGCTAGACATTATTCCAGGTCTAATATGTTAGCAAAGAAAGTGATGCCTCTCACCCATCTCATGTCTCAATTTACCACTATGGCCATAATTCTTATCTTTACATTTGAGGTAGATACCGTATCCATATCTACTGAAAACTAGGAGGGAAAACTCAACTTAGGACTTTGTCAATTTATTCCTTCAGCATTCTCTGAGCCTCAGATTTCTTATTTGCAAGAACAGGGGGCAGGGAACCCCACAACAATGCCTACCCTAAAGATCTGTCACAATGAGTAATTCCCCGACCAAGTGGTTATTCAACATTATAATACCAAAGCACATAAACTGCGGCACATGCACAGCTTTGACAACCATCTGTGGCATATAATACACATTCAGTAAGTGACAGCACTCGTTAAGTGATCACTGCAGAAGAAACCCACATTATTCAACTAAATGTCAACCCAGGCCATGGGACCAGTTCACAGAGGGGTTTAGTTTTCCAAATTTAGCCACCAAGCCAACTGCTTCCAAAAGAAAACTCATACCATAGAGTAAGAGAGGGCAAGAAATTTGCTGTAAAATAGGGGTCAGTGAGTCCAACACCGTTGCTCATTCCACCAGCATGACTGTGGTGGGATCACGCCTGGTTTGGCACTTGGATGTCTTTAAAAATGTGATTTTCCTTCTCCTTACCTTCCCTTTCTATGTTGAACTTGCTTATATGAGTCTACAGAATGAAACAACATATTATGAACTGTATGCTTTTCTTCTTATAGAGAATTGTCACCATTAAATAAAGGTAAATTAATAAAGGCAAATTAACTTGAGCACAGATTTAGAATAATACAAGGAACATATTAAATAAATAGCCAATGAGGACAAAAGGGAAGTTAAATTTTTTTTTTTTTTTGCGGTACCGGGGATTGAACCCAGGGGCGTTCTACCTCCGCGCTACACCCCCGGCCCTATTTTTTTATACTTTATTTTGAAACTGGGTCTCACGAAGTTGCAGAGAGCCTCACTAGGTAGAGAGAGAGAGAGAGAGAGAGAGAGAGAGAGAGAGAGACAGGGAGAGAGAGAGAGAGCTGAGGCTGGCCGCGAACTCGGATCCTCCGGTCTCCGTCTCCCAAAGTACTGGGATTACAAGCGTGTGCCACCACGCCCGGCCGGAAGTTAATTTCTTACACGACCCTCTTATCACCCTGTATTGGCCTTCATACACGCTGTGCCTCTAGCAGGAGCCCTGCACACCATCCCTGTCTTTCTGGCAAGGGCCTGCTAGGTCCTCAGATAGCATCACAGTTATCTTTCTTCTACAAGACCCCTTGTGACTGCTGAAGAATATTAAGGGCTTCTCTTCCTGTATGCTTTTGATTATACTTTACCATAGACTTTGTTAAACATTACTGAAGTTGCCTATATACATACCTAACTCTTCAGTGTGAGTGTACACACCACAAGAGGAGAGACAGGGCCTGGCACATGCAGACGGCATGAGCGTCATCAGTACTGCTACAGAATATTCCTGGCTCTTTGAGCCTGGGGCACTAGCCTGTCAGTGGTTTTGTTGGGCTGTGCAGAGCACCCTGGCCAATTAGATGTGTGTGGAAGTGAAGGGTACCACTTCTGGGCCACAGCAGTTGACCATCAGTGCAAGACCCTACATGGCTCTCTTTCCCTCCGCCATGGGGACAGGAAACTTGCTGGACAGCGGCTGCTGCATCAGCCTGGGTCCTGCAGTGAGGACAGTGCTGAGCAGAGTCTCGAGCTGACCCATGATGGACATGATGGACACAGGAGCAACAAACAAGCCCTTGTCATTGCAGACCACCAAGATTTCGGAATTGTGATTAGCGTAAATTGGCCCATGCTGATACATGAAGTTCCTGCCATTAATGAATGAATAAAGAGGAAATAGCACTGTGACCTCTCTATCTACTTAAATAGCCTTGAGAGGCCCTCGAATCCATCGTCTCTCTTTCAGGGAAGACCATACTGCAAATTTAGCTTCTTAAAATCTCTGGAAGAGACCAGGAATATATTTAGATGTTTAATAACATCTTAAAAAATTCTTCTTTGTATCTAACCAGGGAGGTGACACACTGCAGTGTCCTTGGCAATACTGAAAGGTCCTCTGTGGTTTCACGATGCTATTGGTCCTGACATTTTGTGCCCAGACCAGTGGCAACTCGGCTCAGTGTGAGGGCAATGTCACCATTACAGAGGTAGGTGGGCGTGCTTCCCTTGCACCCACATTTCCCTTTGTTTCTGCGCTACACACACACACACACATACACACACACACACACACACACACACACACACCTCTTCTCCTCTTTCCCTATAGTTCAAAATTGCAGAGCCTGCACAGTAATAGAAGCCATATTCCCCATATCAGTACACTGTTGGCTCTAGTTAGTATTTTGGATAAATCATTTATCATTTTTAAGTACTGGTTTCCTACTGGGGGATTACATAAGACTTGGAAGGGATAATATGGGAGATAGAAAGTAGAATTGTGGAGCATTCGCTGTGCCTTGTGGCATGTGATTCAAAATGAACCAGGTGGCTTAACCATCCTTAAGTTGCTGGCACTCTTTTATATTAGTGTCTCTGGGAGGCCTTTATGAAATATAAGTAAATCACTTAGAGATGGACTAAAACTAATTCATTCTTACCCTAAAACACCTGCCAGCTGATATGGTCCTGAGAGCACAGGGACACAGGGTAAAATGTGCTCGGGGTACCGAGAGGGGCTTCAACAGGCTCCCTGGACAGGCAAACACAGACAGAAGGCCATGGGCAGGTAGGGTGTGGGCTGCCGAAAGTGGGGAGGTGGTAAGGTCAACCGCTCCTCCTTCATAACTCCTTCCAGGATCAGTGCAGTAGTTCCCATGGCTGAGAAACCATCTGACTCTCAGAGACATCTGTGGGAGAAACATTTGTACATTCTGGGTACACAGTAACTTACTGAGTGATCTGGGTGTGGTGGTGCACGCCTGTAATCCCAGTACTTGGGAGGCTGAGACAGGAGGATTGCAGGTTTGAGGCCAGCCTCAGCAACTTAGGAAGATTTTCAGCAACCCAGAGAGACCCTGTTTCATTCAAAAAAATAAAAAGGGCTGAAGGCGTCGCTCAGAGGTAGAATGCCCCTGGGTTCAATCCCCAGTAGTACAAACAATAACAACAACAAAAATAATAATAATAATAACTTACCGAGCGGTTCCATTATCATCAAATGGAGACATGATCAACAAAATGGTTGAGAGAGGGAAAGAATTTGCTTATTTATTAAGAAGGTTGAACAAATTTCAAACAACTAAAATTTTTGTTTTGGGAATCTTCTTTTGTGCTTGCTTCATGCCAATGAAAATTTCTTTATTTATTTTGTTTGTCACAGTGGGAGTGATGAAGAGACTAGGGAGATTTTTCTTTTACTTTTTCCCTTTCAGTATAAAGGAAAGAGAATTCCTGTTCCCACTCTCCGAGTCACTTTTAACCAGAGAGGTTAAGCTCCAGTCACTGTCTGCTTGATGAAAACATGTAAAGGGACGATAAATAATGCCAGTTCTAAGAAAAGGCGATATTATTCAAAGCTAAAAAATGTGTCACTTTTTCCAGTGCCTGCCATTTCTTATTAGCCACTCCTTAACAAACTGGCAGGGTATATATATCCAAGTTATATGTTAGGCTACTAGTGCCCACACGGTAGAAAGGCAATCCTCGGAGAGTTTGATTTCTAAAATCTCTTTGTCAAACCTGCAGATCAAAACAGGATAGAGGTAAGAATAACCTTATGCCACATTCTCGTTCTTTAAACTATGTCAGGCTTTGGAAACACATTACTTCTATATTAGAAAAAAATGCAAGCAAAAAGGCATTGTTATGAGCTTCACAGGTAAGAACTAGGAAAACATATAACCACATATCTGTGCTTGCTTCCTGGCTGAGGGAAGAGAAGGAAGGGCAGACTCCTGAGGGGACCGAAATCAAAGACTGAGAAGCAATCACTCTTTCCACTATTAAAGGGGGAAAATGTCTGAATAATTAACACTGGTGCAAAAAGGTTTGCAGGGAGATGTGAGGCTTGTTCCAACCCTTGACGAGAGAGCATTAACTCCAAGCTAATGCACCAGAAGACGGCATTCTCTGAAATCAATGGCAACTTCCAGTCCATACGCAACTATCGATTCTTTATTGTAGCACCATAAGACATTTTAGATGACCTCAGCAGATTAGAACAAAATTGGAGGTTCACTCCTGTGTGCACTCAGCTGTTTCTCCTACAATCACATGCTTCAAACCATGTCTTTTCCAAAGAAAGAAGAAAAGAAACCAGATAGATAACACAAATTTCACTTTTCATAAGAAGCCAAATTTCTTCTCACAATCTGTGCTAGAAATCTCTCATTTACTCCCAGGTCTGCTTCACACCCTTTCCCCTCTTGCTCTGGGCCCTGCAAGGCTGCCTGGAATGGACGACAGTAGTAAGTTCCCTTGTTCTTGCTCTCAGCTTCCTGTTGGGATTGGCCAATGGGGCTTGCTGGCCAAAGACGGCTGCATGGGCTGCAGAATCACAGTGGTCTGGTTTTGTCCCTTACCGAAGGTCCCAGCTCCTCTCAGGGGCTCTCTGTACAGTCCTTTCTGTGTCTGGGTTCTTGTTTCTTCAACTCTTCAGGTCTTGGGTTTGGAACAGAGCCCTATTATCACCCCCTCTTGGGGCCGCTCTATCCCTGCTCCCAGCTGTGTAGAGACCCTTTTATACACTCTTCTCAAATTACCTAATTTGACTGGGCCGTGTGTTGTTTCCTGCCAGCTGGGACTGACTGATAATTGATTTGAAAGTGAAAATGTATGTTTCCTAGGCCAGGTCTTGATGATTTGGAAAATGGGAGAGAGAACAAAACTTGAATAGGAAGAATATTAAATCTTATTTCTGTTCTATCTTCCTTACTCAGGAGGCCTGCTACTTTGAGTTTCTGAGCTCCAGCAACTTCTCTATGGGGCACGGGAGGCTGGAAGGACTCATGCATGTGCAGAGACTAACAAGTCTCTGTAGCGCGCTTGCAGGGGTTACGGTCCGATGTTCTGCTACTCTTTAGCTCCTATCACTGACACTTATCCTCTTGTTCCGTTTTGCACTCTGTGAAACGGAGAGGGGAAAAAAAAGCAACCAAACCAAACAAAAAAGCTGTGCTTGAAGATCAATGATCATGCAGCGAAATGAGAAAGAGACAAGACATACAGAGATAATTTGGAGGCTCCTTCAGAATATAAAGGCATCCACCAACCATGCTTCATCCTCCCAGGCTCCCAAGAAGAATTTAAACGGTGGCATGAGAAACCTAAATCAGAGACTTAAAACAGAGCTACTCTCTGTCCATGAAAGTTATCATCTTTTACAGCACGGAAGGAGGTTGGAAAGGAAAGCTGTGAAATTACTTTCTCTGGATGTCTTTGCAATTTCAGTTCTTTCTTCTCTGGGATGCTTCAGTTCTGACTCCCTCTGAAGGCAAGGTTTGAGATTAAATAACTTCTCAAGGTCCCTTCTTAGGCCATAAAGTACTGATCAGAAAGCACTGATGTTTACTAGGTAACGTGAAGAATTGGGTACAAGGTTGGAATTAAACAAAGAGCCCTCGAGCTGATCATGGGATGCAGGTGGCACAATGGGCGAGTGACTCAGCAGAGAACCAGATGGGCAATGAGTGGTGCACACTCACAGCAAACAAGATCGACAAGTAGAGGAGGTGCTGTGAATGACACAGCAGCCACACAAGTTAGTTTCCCTTCCCTCCTCCTCCTCCTGCTCCTCCTTCTCCTTCTTTCTCCCTTTCTTCTGTGTACTGAGGATTGAACCCAGGGATGATTTACCTCTGAGCAATGCCCCAAGCTGCACGGTCTCTCTATGTTGCCCAGGCTGGCCTCAAACTTACAATCCTCCTGTCACAGCCTCCCAAGTACTGGGATTACAGACGTGTGCCATCATGCCCTGCTTCAAACAGGTTAATTTCTTGAAAATTTTTTGAGAAGTATGTAATTATAAAGCAATGAAACCAAATTGTTAATTTAACAAACTTTTGGCAATTTTGCCTATCATTCTCCTTCAAAGAGGGCTTTATGTTATAGAAAAATTATAAGCACATATTTTATTATGTGTGAGACAATGGAGAGACAGTTCATGTTTATTTCCCCATGTTCGGCGCAGCAGTGTGTACAGATGGAAACAATATAATTTAGGGGATGGTTTAAAAAAAACTATAAATCCTTGTGCCTATATGCATGAGGAAAGACCTGGCACCATGGCAGTAATTGGCAATTTAACCTCTCTGGGGAAATTAAACAACAATACTGATGTCTGAAGAACTCACAGTCACCTCAAAGGAAAGGCATTTTATTCAATATGGGTCATTGTGAACTATGCTTATTTATTTTTTACTTAAAAAATCATGTGGTTGGTGGTTTGAAACCAGCACTTTGAGCAAAAACCCAAGATGTCCTTCCATCAACAGATCCATAACCAAGTATCAATATTTAGCTCCCAGATCAGTGGTCCATATTATTTTTAATTGTGGAAACTTAGGACTTTAGCTGAGTAAGAAAAGGATCGAAGTCTTCAAAAGGATTTTGCACTCATTTCAACAGATCCCCACCCTGGGTTGACCAGACACATGCCCCCTCGCTCGGCTTTGCTGGGATGCCTGTGAAAGGTCTCATCAGTCTTCCTTGGGACACACTACAGAAGCAGAGACACCACTGTGGGCACTTTTTCCCTAAACAGAAGTTCTCAGGCTGCCCCTTTTCCTTTCCATTCCCAGGAGGCTCCGGGTCTAGCTGCTGGTCCACATCCTCTTCATCCTCTGACCTCTGTCCAGCCCAGCTCCCTCTCAGCCTCCTTTAGACAAATCTGGCACCCATCTCAGTTAAGCTCGGACCCTGAGACTCCACTGGGAGTCTCTGTGTGACATCCTTCCCTCTCTAGCCAGGCCAGCTATTGGCTCCCCCTGCTGGGGGCATCCCAGCTCTCAGAGGGGGCTTTCTGCTCCAGTACCCTAAACAACTCCCTAGAGTATATCTC
Source organism: Glis glis (assembly GCA_004027185.1). Lineage (NCBI taxonomy): Eukaryota > Metazoa > Chordata > Mammalia > Rodentia > Gliridae > Glis > Glis glis. The sequence goes on along the minus strand of PVJS01001076.1, from coordinate 91,737 downwards.
AACCAGGAACTGGGTCCCTGTCTTGTCCCACTGAATATGAATTTGCATGAGGAACCTGCTTAGCACCTCGGGTCGTTTAAGACTTACCCTCTTCTTTACACTCCAATCTCTCCTCTGAGGGTGCTCGTGGTACCTTTATCTGCTGTTGGATGAGCAGGTGAAACTCATCTCACTCTCAGGCTCTGTATGCCCAGCCAATCAACTCTGGTGCCCTGAAGATCCCTTCCCCCATTTGACCCTTACACAGTCCACAGACGCTCATGCTCTCCAGATGCTCTGATCTACTTGGCTTGATTGCTCCCTCTACCCTTAAGCACACTCTGGTTTAGTGGATTCCTGCTGTTCCCTGAGCTACCTGTCTACCACACCTGATGTTAGAGCAAATAAGAACACTCCTTCATGTTCAGCATTATAGACATTAGAATGACCTACCAGAGGATTTATTTCTTCACAAGGTAGTGTCTTAGAGGTTCTTAATCTTTACTTCCCTTCAGTTCACTAAGGAGGTCTTGCTTGAGTTCCTCTAACATATTTTACTCTGTCTTTACATTCTATCAGATTAGACATTCTACCAGATGCTACAGAATTAGACCCTGTAGAGGAATTCTTTGATTGAGTTGGTAGAGGGGTGATGGTTCCTGCATATAAAATCTAGTGACAGAATAACCAGGTGGGGCTTAACAATGTTGGAAAGGCTTTATGCAACAGAAAAAGGCTATCTAAAGACACATGTTCATTCAGTAAATCACTTTACTGATTAGTTCGAGCTTCAGTCTCCACAGATGATTAGGAAAAAAACAAAGTCAAGTTTTGAGAAAAGATGTCAAAGGGATTCACTCTTGTAGAAAGAAAGGGTCCTTCTGAGCTAAGATTTAAGCCACCTTTGACTTTATTACCTTCCATAAATTCTGCTATTGTTTAAATACATCCTCCAAAAGTTTATGTGTTGGCAACTTAATCTTCAAATCCATGTATTGGTAGCATTTGGAGATAATGCTTCTAGGAAATAATTAGAGTTAGATTAGGTTATGAGGGTGGGGTCCCCATAATGGAATTAGTGACTTTAGAAGAAGAAGAGAGACTTGAATTAGAAGGTCTACTCCTTTGCCATTAGATAACTCCTGTAATTTCATGAAACAACAGAAAGGCCCTCATCACATGCCACCATCTTGATATTGGACTTCCCACCCTCCATACTATAAGAAATAACTCTTCGTTGTTTATAAATTACCTAGGCTCAGGTATTCTGCTATAGTAACACAAAATGGACTACGACAGAGTTACTGCCGGATTCTTCATCTTTGGAGAGATCACTCAAAGGAGTAACTCTTGGTTTATCTTGAAGACCACTCTGTATCCTTGGGTGCTAGGTAGGAGAGTGCTTCTGAAGGCTGAGGTCCTTTCAGGGACAGAGTGCTCATCCTTTTTTTGCCCCAAGTTCAGTATTACTTAGCTGTTTTATAAACACAGACAGACACACACACACACACACACACACACACACACACACACACACACCAGCTTTATCCAATATTTAGAGAGAGAGAGAGAGAGAGAGAGAGAAAGAGAAAGAAAGAGAGAGAGATAATAGTTGTGTCATTTCAGTAACTTCTTTCAGATTGTAGGCTTCTAGCAAATTTACTTCTTTTCTGAATTCTATTTTTCCCATCTATAAGATGAGGACACTAACACTACTTATTAAATGAGATAAAATTATGCCAAAATATTCTACAATGAAGAATGAGCCAAATGTTAGTGGCCATCACTTCCATTCCACTTTGGTAGTACCCTACAACCTCTATATAAAAGGTTATTTGCTCAATAAATGTCATCGACTAAATGACTGATAAAGTAATTTGGACCTGAACTCTCCCAATTAACTCTAGTAGCAAAGGTCTGTTTTTCATGGTCACTGACATTATCCAAGAATGGATTTCTGAGCTGTAAGGTTTACATGGGGGATGATTACCCTCTGGCAGCCACACAATGAGAATTAAAATACAGACATCAATCTTTGGCCTAGTTCTGGAAACTTTATTATTTTTATGTTTGTCAGCATAGAATCAAAGGCAATATATACTTGAGAATAATATTAATAGCATGCCCAGATGCAGTAGCAAATACCTGTAATTCCAGTACTTGGGAGGCTGAAACAGGAGGATCGCAGGTTCGAGACCAGCCTTAGCAACTTAGCAAGGCCCTCAGCAACTTAGCGAGAGCCTGTTTCAAAATAAAAAATAAAATAGGGTTGGGTTGTAGCTCATAGGTAGGACGCCCCTGGGTTCAATCCCCAGGACCACAAAAACAAAAACAAAACAAATTATTAGGATGATGTTTGGAAGCATTATTTACTCTTCAAGAATGACATACCCTTCGATCTAATACTTCTTCCCTGATCACACACCATTTTCATGGGATGTTTTGGGGGCATTCAATGACATAAAACTTCTTGTCCCACAACTAACCCATAAAGTATTTTAGATGCCTACTACAGTCAGATTTTTTTTTTAGGAGAGGTGGACTATCTTTTGTAGTAGATACTAGGGCATTACCCAGCTTATCCCTGCCCTGACTTCAGCATAGACGTTCTTATCATCTCACACGCTGGAAGTACTGGCAGTCAGCAACTTTCAGCTGGAATCCTCTTCACAGGTTGTCTGAGGCTCCAGAAAGCACTATGTCCGAGATGACGGGGCAGCCTGTACCTAAGGGCTGGTCAATGCAGAAGTGTAAAGTGAAAGTATCGGAATTAGTATCCCTCATTCCGACCTTGACAACTGTGAAGGGTCACTCTAACTTCAGAGCAAGCTTTGGGACTAGCTGAGGCCACGTGAGAAGGCTGCAATTCGACTTCTTCCTGCCCATCTGGCTCTCCATGCTCTGCCATGCTTCCCCATGCTCCCACACACGTGTCAAGCGCTGGGCTCTTCCTAACGAGTTACTGCCTGCCAATCTCCATTGCTGAGATGTGTCCCAGGAGCTGGACCCTGACACCATTACTTCATGACAGTAGGGAGTGTTCATAATGTCCTTGCATAAGCTGATGGTTAGGCTCCTGCCTCCCAACAGCACTATGACTGGGATTACAATTGTGCGTAAAATGGTGCAGCTGGGAAAAGAAAAGGCCTTTAATTTCCATATTCTCCCTTCACTAGCCTTCTGATTAAGCGTTTATTGATATTTACATAAGAGCTCTCGATTGTTTTTCCAACAAGATGAGGAACAAATCTAGAAGCTTCCTAAGTAGAACTGGGCTGGGAAAGTGGTCCCCCGATGCCCCTGTCAACCCAGAGATGAGGCCAGGTCACCATGCACAAGGGCAGTGCACACACTGTACACAGAAAAACAATGGGACAACATGGTTCTGGGGAACAGATCTCGGAGAAACCTGTTTCCTACCATTTTTCCCTAAAACCCGGTGACCCAGCCACTTCCTGGGCTTCTTCTAAGACTTAACAGCAGCTCCGCATCAGACTCCCTGCTAGGGCTCTGTCTGCCAGGCTGAAAAGGACTCCCATAAACAGAACCCGACATTTAACAGCACAAACTCACTATTTTTCTAACGGATTCCTGGCAGAAGCCAGCTTTTGAATTAAACGAATGGCACATCATGGTTCATTTTCTCCACATCATTTCTTTCCCTCCAAGAGTGGCAGGCCAGGACAGAGAGGGCCTGATGAGGTCAGCCCTCCCTTCCTCTCTGATGCACAGGGAGCCCGGGGTTTCTGATCAGCCACTAGCAAAGTAATTGAGTGCATGTCCTATTTTCTGGGCTCTGGGGGAGAAAACACAAAATGAAAACAAAACCAGGCTTCTGGCTGAGACAGAATGGTAAGCAAGCCACATACGGAGCATGTTCATAACTGTGGAATACCAAGAATAGAAACAGGTAGTTTTTGGTGTCATTCCTGCCTGTGTTGAGAGGCTCCTATCTGTCTGTCTTGGTTCCCTGGAAGAGGCCAAACTGGAAGGTGGGGAAGAAGCTCAGTTCTCTTGAAAGGCAAGCAGTGCTGAGCAGGTTCTAACACCCTTGAAAAGAAGTCGACACAAAATTGGAACCTGGGGAAGTTGACTTATTATTTAGGTATGTGAGTTCACTGGTGAGATCATGTTCTGACTTAATAGGGGCTGAGGTGGGTTTTTTTAAATACATTTATTGGTGGGGGAGGGTTTTGACCTCATTATCAGAGACAAAAGTGAAGAGGAAAGTTTGCTTAATGCTTTGTGTTCTGCCAGGTACTTTTTATCCAAGTTAGGAAAATCACTGTAGAGAACTTACAAATACACATAGCCTAAAAGAAGAAAATTACAATGACTCCTGATCGCACCTTCCAGAAATAATCACTGTTACCCTGGCAGCTCCTATGTAGAATATTCTTAGGTACAACTTTATATGTTGTTAGGGTTTGGATATGGGTGTCCCCTGAAAGGCTCATGTGTTGGCAGTGTAACAAATAACTGAATAGGGGCTCTAATCTCATTGGGTAAATCCACTGAAGGATTAATAATTTGAATGGGTTGACTGGGTGGTAACTTAGGCAGGTGGGGCAGGGCTGAAGGAGGTAGGTCACAGGGGTGGGAGGGTGTGCGGCCTTGGGGACATATCTATCCTTGGTTGTTTCCTGTCATTCTCTTTGCTTTCCGACTGCCACGAGATGAGAGATGAGCTGCTGTCCTCTGCCACATACCGTACCACCATGAAGTCTGACTTGGAGTTAGCAAACGATGGACTGTACCTCTGAAACCATCATCCCAAATAAACTTTTCCTCCTCTATGTTGTTTGTATTTTCGTCACGGCAAGAAGACAAGCTGACTAAGACGTGCCTATTCGGTACAAAAAAGTACTGCTCGATAGGTTTTTTTCCCCACTTAAATTATGGTATGTCTACATCATATAAAATGGTTGCATAGTTTTTCCTTTTATGTATGTTCTATAAGTTGTTTGGTTAAACAACTTATAGAACATTAGACATTCAGGAATTTCCCATTTTTTACTACAATAACCACTCTCGATTAATGACCCTGTAGTTCAATCTCTGTACACATGAACACATTCATAATTATTCCCTTGGGATACATTCTTAGAAATGGTATTGAAAAGGTCTCTTTAATATTAGTTCTACCTCCTCTCTCCTAACCTCTTTCTAGTCTAGGAAATAGGAAAAAATAGAAGTAGAGGGATGCTAAAAGAGAAAAAGAATCTATATACAGGGACAGATCTAATGTAAAACACTACATCTTATATTCATCTATGCAGTGTCAGGCTGCCCTGTGGGATACAGGGCAGAGTGAATGCTAGAGGTCGATGTTACGAACTTGTTCACTAACTGACTTTCACTGCTCTGAGATGTGTTTGCTTTTATGAAACTGGTTGATTTCTTAAGTACTGAAGGTAACGAAAATGGTTCCAATAACATTTTTAATGTGCATCTAGCAGTGCCTGCTCCACAGCCAAGTTCAGTTTTAATTTGACATGTGTTAGGGCAGTGGCTCCCAAACCTTCAGGTGCATCAGAATCAGTTGGAGGGCTTGTGCTTGCTGAGGCCCACCTGCCTGTGGGATACAGAAGGTCTGGAATGAGCCTGAGCATCTGCATTTCTAATAACTGTCAGCTGATGCTGCTGGTACAGGGATCACACTTTGAAAAATATAGGTTAGAGGAACTTATCAAAAACTATAGTTTTAGAGGAACTTATTGAAAGGACCTGCAGTACATACTTTCTTGGTTTTATTCAAATGCTGCCTTGTGTTAGAAAGAAAGTCACCTTTTATGTCAATAATTGCTTTCCTAATTGCCTGTTTGGTAAATTTTAATTTCCTGAAATTGGATTGGATTTTCTGAAATAGTAGGCTCTATTTCTAATGCAAATCCAATTTGTAGGTGGTGACGATTCCCGAGGTAAAAATCTTTGCTGAGTAGCAGGTGAGGCATATTTAGCTGGAGAATTAGGTACTGCAAAGACAGATAATATCTAAAGCAAAAGTAAAATATTAATGATGATAAAGAGGATGATATTTGACTTTTACTGAGTGCTTCTTATGAATCTGGGACCTCACAAGCATTTCACAAGCATCATCTTACTTAATGTGCACTGCAATTGCTGGAGGAGGTCAAGGTGTAGTTCACACACTATGGAAGGTGAACTGTTTAGTTATGTGCTGTACCCGGCTGTTTTGAATACAGACCTTGAAACCCTCCCAGTAATGGCAAAGGACAGCATAATGAGCTCCAATAATAAAGCAGCAGCGATGCTTACATTGATTAAATAGTAATTTGCTAAGATCAATATTTTTTAGTCTTGCATACAAATAATTGGAATGATATAAAGCCACAATGTTTCTTGGGAAGATAACCCCATTTTAGATGTATCCAGTAAAGATTTTTTGGAAAAAGATTAGTTACACAAAGCCATAATTTCTTACTTGCTTGCTCCATAGATAAATAGGAAAAACAAACCCTTCTCAATAAAAGGAAAAGATAAGTGATAAAAAATAAAAGGAATATATCCAACTGAGAAACTTTAGCATGTCCATGGTTCATAAAGCTCCCTAAAGTTAGGTGACTAATACAGAACTTTTTCTCATATAATAAAGCAGAATCTAAGATCAGAATGGTGTTACTCTGTTTTCCCTGGCTCCTAGTTTCCTCATGCTCTCTGTCCACTAGTCCATCCATTGTATCTTTCTTTTCCAAATCATACCTGACCTTGAAGGCTCAAGTCAAATAGTGCACCCATTCTCCAAGTATGGGATTCTTAACCTGGGATCTAGACAGGAGCACATGTGTAGACTTGTGCAGACATGCAGACCTTTCAAAGTGGTTCTGTGAACTCTGAGATTACTTGTATATGCAGAATGGATGGTATATTTTTTTCTGGAAAAAGGACTATTGCCTTTATCAGGCTCTCCTAGAGATCTGCATTTTTCTTTATCCCCCAAACAGAAATCGTCTCTTTCCTGTGAATTATCCTATTCATTTGGAAACCTCTCATGATCCCTAGTACATACCTCCTACTTGTTCCTGTTTTATCTCCCTGCTAGATTATAAACCCCTTCAGGGCAGGATCCATTTCTGTTTTGCCCATGGCTTCTTGCCCAAGCACTTAGCACAGAGAAAGCCCTTAATAAATATTTATTGAAGGAAGGAAAGAATAAAGGCAGGGAAGCAGAAAGGGAAACTTCAAAAAGCATTAGATTGATCCCTGAGTCTCCTGACAAGGTTACACCAACCTGCCCAAATAGATGGTTCTGCAAGTGCCAGACCCTAAATCACTTTAGAAAAATCACTTTTGCAGTGGAGTTCACTGGCCACAACCGGGGACCACAATTTGATTCATTCCACATTCTATCTCCGTCTCTAATTTGACATGTCACCTTGTACAGCTAATACCTAATTTGAAAAAAGGTCTTGGGAAATACAAAGCAGACACATAAAGTATCAAGTAATTAGAGTAAAGAAATTGCTGCAATGATTTGGCTGTGCTAAACAGTAATCAATTTTTTTCATTGATTCATTCAGGGATCATATTGATGAATCAAAAATCAGTTCTAGGAAATACAGTGGATGAACTGAATTAGTCAACATTAAAAAAAATTGTGCCAGTAAAAAAAAGAGTATTTGATAATGTTCTTGTTTGTTTTTTTTTCTTTTTGTGGTACTGGGGATTGAACCCAGGGGCATTCTACCTCTGAGCTACACCCCCAGCCCTATTCTATTCTTTATTTTGAAATAGAATCTCACTAAGTTGCGGAGGGCCTCGCTAAGTAGTTGAGGTTGGCCACGAATGAACCTGCGATCCTCCTGTATCAGCCTCCCAAGTACTGGGATTACAAGCATGTGCCACCATGCCCGGCTTCTTGTTTGGTTTTCTGATGGCTTTGTCATTGTTGTTTAAAGGAACCTCTTCCTCTTCACATAAGATCACTGCATGAGTGAATTAAAGGAGACATTAATATAGACTAAGAAGACCTCCATTTAAAAATAAGACACTCATTTTGCTGGAGATGTGGCTTAGTGGTAAAGCACTTGCTTAGCATGTGGGAGACACTGGGTTTAATACCCAGCATATAACAAAATAAAACAAACAAAAACCCACTTCATTTTGCTAGACTACTTGTGTAATATTTAAAAATATATCATCTGTGTTAACATTTACCATAGACACATAATCATGTGAACCCTCAAAAGTTCCTTCTAAACAGGATATACTGTTAACCCAACTTACAGATGAGGAGATGAAGGCTTACAAAGTTGCAACTTTATAAAATTTTATGAGGATTCAATTTAATAGTTAATTTTTTACAGTTAAGGTAACTTTGATAATGTATGTGTTCCTGCTTTCAGAGAAAAGTATTGATCAATTTAAAACCTGAAATATAGAGTTTGAGAGGGTGAACAAATAAAAGATTTATTTATTTATTGCAGAGCTGGGGACGGAAGCCAGGGTCTTGAGCCAGCTAGGTAGGCAAGCACTCTACCATGGAGCAACACCCTGAGCCATCTATTTATATTCTGTTCAAAAAGAACTGTACTTTTATCTTTTTAATAAGAAAAAGATGACCACACAAATACTATAAAACTTCTTACTGAAAATAGCCCCTTTTATTACTTATTGCTTGATCAAGATTATACTATAGGTAACGCATTGTACTCAATATTAAAATAATTTAGCAATGGCTCCCACTAATAAATTAGTATCTAATATCCTTTATTTTGTTATATCAGGCAAGATTTGAGAACACTTCTTTATTAATCTGTTATTAGTATCCTGTAATTGTACATCACAGTGAGAGTCACAGGGATATATTCATATGTGCATACATCATCTCTTGGTCTGTTTCCCTCCTCACACTTCCCTTCTCTCCCCTCCTTCCTCCCATTCACTGCAGTGAGATTCATAGTGACACCTTCATAAATACTTATAACATGATTTGGTCTGTTTTCTTCCACAAACTTCCCTTTCCCGCTTCTCCTCCCTCCCCCAGTTCCCATCCACTACTCAACTGGTCTCTCCTGATTTTCATGAGGTCCCTTTTCTTTTCATTTTTCTCTCTAATTTCCACATATGAGAGAAAACATGCAACCCTTAATTTTCCAAGTCTGGCTGATCTCACTTAGTATGATGCTCCATTCATTTTCCTGCAAATGACATTATTTTGTTCTTCTTGGTGGCTGAGTAAAACTCCGTTTCTTTGCACATTCATCTGTTGATGGGCACCTAGGTTGGTTCCATAACTTGGCTATTGTGAATTGTGCTGCTCTAAACATGAGTATGCATGTATCACTATAGTATTCTGATTTAATTCTTTTGGAAAGATGCCGAGTGGTATAGCTCGGACATACAGTGGCCAAAAGACAATGATTTATTTTTTAATGTCTGGATCTACTTAGAAATCTCCATCTTTTAGAACATTTTGATCAAGTTTTCCCATACATATTTTAAAAAAATTGTTATTTAAAAAACTGTTGCTACATGATGGATTTATTTTTGGTCTTTAGAATGACTGCTTAAGGCAGGTTTCTCTTTAAAATGCAGGAATACACAAATGGAAGGAATCCACACTGCATCTAAATCCTGGTATTTCTGAATACTGAGGAAGGCTTCCAGTAGGAGAGACAAAAGGAAAGGAATATATTTGTGAGTGAACAGATGTGGCATGCCACACATGCAAACTCACCAATTTGACTCCAGTCTTCCTCCCGGCTACCTTATGCAAAGTAAAGGGCTTTGCATGCTGGCAAAGGGATATTTTAAGAAATGACCTTTACAGAATAAACAAACAAAAATTAAATTAGGCTTAAAGTACTTCCATATCCCTTAATAGTTCATAATTTAGTTATGATATAATTAATTATCCTTCTTCCTCTTATGAGGACAACAGATGACATAGAAATGTGCACACTTAATATTCATTTTCTATTTTGCTTCCCTAATGTACATATACTGTCTGATCCTTAGGATAAACATTTTGTATTACGATTAAAAGAATAACCAATTTGAATGCAAGCTTTTCTGTTATTTAAGAAAGGTTTAGATAGAATGCTGAACGGTAAACCACAGGTATCTAATAGGGGAAAACCAGATTTAAATAATTTGTAATTTTTTAGGTGAGGAGTTAATATTTCTTGTATGTAGGGGATGATAGAGACAAGGAACATTCTTATTCTTTCCCTCCCCTGGTCCTTTCTTTCTATTTTTCTTTCCTTTTCCTTTCTAGGGATATCCAGTCCAAGCTGAAACCCTGTGACTACTAAGAGAGCAGGCTTCCACAGATAAGGTTAAACTGGCTAAAATTTAAGTTATTCCAAGACTATTTCTGGAGTATTATGAATTGCCTATATATTTCTGAGGCTGGGACCAATCCATGGCCAAATGAGTGACATTTTGTACAGGAAGTTGTTGCTTTTTTTAGAACGTAGAGCTTGCTCTCTCCTTGGCTGTGGGGTGGACATGCAGGTTGATAGACACAGGATTTATATGCTCCCTGTGTGGCATGGTCTCTCACCAAGTCCCAGAAAACCTTATGCAAGGACACAAGAGGACGAAGCTCTACATAGGCAGGTGCACTCTCAGACACGACAAGAAGTGTCACAGTGATGCTTTTGCAAAATGACACCCAGGCACCAAAGGAGTGGTCTCCACTTTGTGCAGAGAACAAGGACAAATCAGGGTAAGAAAGCACTGTGGGAAGCTCATCTTCCCCCAACCCCACCCACCTTTCATTTACACACAGATCCACACACACACGCACCACGTCTGGCTGTGAATGAAAATCAGACAGCTGCAAACCAGAAGAAGTACAAAGGGTACTTAATTATTCTTCACTTGTTCAAATAGACAAGATAGCTAATACTGGTGACCTAAAGTGGATGTCAGAAGCTAATGATATCATAATATTATGATAATCACAATATTCCACTTTTTCATTATCAAAAGCAAGTTACATAATTTCACCATTAGCAAAAAGCCCTAACACAAAACAAACTCATGATACTCGTATCACCAGCAGTAGTACTATTTGACTTAAGATTTTTATATGACTTAGGCTTTGTTCCTAGTTTGCACAAAAAGATCCTGGCAATACGGAATACTATTTTGGAAGTAGAAAGCTGTTTTATGTAATTATGTACTTTGTAGTAATATATGTGAGATGGGATGATATTATGCATGGGGAGCGCTTTGGCGTCCAAAGATGTACAAAATCTAAGCCCCCAACTTGTATAATTAGATTCCTCAGACATGGTCAAACTGCTATATATAAATGCTTGCTCTCCATTTCTGTGTTTATCTCATCATGGAACTTTGACAAACAACTGACTTTGAGTAGCACCGAAACAGAAAGCTAGAGATCTTTAACCATCTCATGCAGAAATATTGAAACTACAGAAGGACAAAGGAAAGAAAACAAATGAAGTAGAACTGGACATGTAAATATTAACAGGAGGATGATGATATGGAGATGATGAGGATCCCATCAAGGTTCCCTGATGATCGACTTGGGAGAGTCAAAAAACTCAGGCTCTCTGTGAGAATCACTGGGCATGGGAACTTGGAGGCTATCGAGTGACTAGCACACTGCTGTACTTGTAGAAGCAATGTGTAATTAACCTGCGGCACCTGCAGAGATTGAATATGATTACAGCAAACAGATTAGCTCCTTAAGCATGAATAAAAACTACCAGTTACGTTCACTAAAATAATTATAAGGCTTATAACATCTGAGGTTTCAGGATCTAAAACAGATTATCAATTGGAAGGAGTTTCCACTGTGCCCTGAAATGGCATTAGTTCAAGTAAGTAAGACTTTTTTTCCTCCCATCCATCCGCTTTATTTTTTGCTAAAAATTTCTTCACAACTATTTCTTTTTCTTTTTTTTCTTTTATTGGTGCATTACAGTCTCCTATCATAATGTAGTTCATAGCACTGGCTGTTGTGAGAGGATTTAAGTCAACTGGTAATTTGGTCCAACATCGTAATACATGTCCTCACAGTTACAAGACTTCATTCTTATTCTGTGGCAAAGTTAGGTGCTATGGGAGGCACGGTGATGTCTGCTGCTGCAGTTCAAATCAGAGTATTATAGGGGATGACAGGCACTGGGGAAGACAAAGCCTATGTTTTAAAATGTCAAGTTATATAAACACTTAATTCAAAAGGGAAACAGATTAAATGCCTCTTAGCCTGGGGGAACTGAACCAGCCCATCATAAGAAAATGGGCACCAAGTCAACTTGACGCTCAGCGCAGTCAACACAGCAAGTTCAGGACCTGCCATGATATTTCCAACACGGCAAGCATCCGGCTCAAGACCCTCAAGACTTCTACACATTCTGTCAGTCATCATTATTTTTAGGAGGCTGGAACCAGAGGCTTTTGCAAAGGTAAAAGCCACTCATCCTTTTCTGATTTTAAAATGCGAGGGAGGGAATACATGCGATTCTTCTTTTACCTACTACACAAAAGCCACTTTCAAAGATGGCTCTGGCCGGGCGTGGTGGCGCACGCTTGTAATCCTAGTACTTTGGGAGGCGGAGACCGTAGGATCTGGGTTCGTGGCCAGACTCAGCTCTCTCTCTCTCTCTCTCTCTCCCTGTCTCTCTCTCTTTCTACTTAGTGAGGCCCTCCGCAACTTCGTGAGACCCGGTTTCAAAATAAAGTATAAAAAATAGGGCCGGGGGTGTAGCGCGGAGGTAGAATGCCCCTGGGTTCAATCCCCGGTACCACACACACACAAAAAAAAGATGGCTCTGCACAGTACTTGGGAGGTTAAGACAGGAAGATCACAGATTCAAGATTCAAGTCCAGCCTCAACAACTTAGTGGGACCCTGTTTCAAAATAAAAAAAAAAATAAGGCTGGGGGTGTAGCTCAGAGGTAGAATAGCCCTGGGTTCAATCCCTGGTACCAAAAGAAAAAAGAAAAAAGAAAAAAAGGCTCTGCATGGGCATCTGAATTACAGAAATAAGCATCATGTGTTTTTGTCATTTTAATTTAAAGAAGTATATCTATTCATTTGATGGCACAATGAAATAAAGTGGTCTCATAAAAATCTGAAATTGGGCCCTTCCAGAAGTGATCTAACCAGGTAGGACTTGGTAACTCTCCTGAACAAGGTTTGAGCCTCACTGGAGTAACGAGCCAAGAATTACAGAAAGTACAACGTGGAGAGAGGTGCCGGCATCAGTGGGGACCGTGTAAAACTCAGAAAGAGTTTCTGAGAAATAAGAACACTTATTTTTGGCTTGATTCCCCTAAAAGAGGGATCTTCCACTGGTCCACAAACACTGAGATGATAGTGGATTTAACTGATGACAGTTGGTAATGACAGCAACTTGCTTCTGGGGAGAGAAGGAAACAATAATTATTAAATCATATGGTTGCTCTTATTGGGTAGCATTTGACAAACCCATATTTATAGGAATCAAGATGTTTCACTCATGTCCCTGCTACACAGCAAGAGATTCCTGGGAGCAAGTGACTTAAAATGAAATTCTTCCAGCTTTCAAAGCTCAAAGAACGACATGACAACTTCAGAAAAAAAACAATCTCTCACAACATCCTACTATGGTTATATAGATTTACACTATTAAGAAATTGTACATTATTATTATTATTGTTATTATTTTTGCGGTACTGGGGATTGAACCCAGGGGTATTCTACCTCCAAGCTACATCCCCAGCCCATTTTATTATTTGGAAACAGGGTCTCACTAAGTTTCAGAGGGCCTCACTAAGTTGTTGAGGCTGGCTTCGAACCAGCAATCCTCCTGTCTCAGCCTCCCGAGTACTGGGATTATAAGCATGTACCACCACGGCTGGCTACATTATTTTTTTTCATGGCTAGAAAAAGCTTTAGTGCAGACTTGTGAGTGTAATGAGTAATCTCAGCAAAAATAATAGCACTTGGTGGGTATGTCACTATCACTATGAACTGCATTATGATGTGAGACTATAATGCACCAATAAAAGTATTTAAAAATAGTAGCTTTGTTTTAGCATCACAAACAAAAGAAGCTGGGTCTGAATCAGCTTACCAAATACAAAATAAGGCAGATTTTATAGATGCAATGCAAAGCATAAGCCAGACTCACAACCGCAGTTATTTTTAAATTCCAAAGTTGAGAAACAACATAAATGACCCTCAGTTGGGGAATGGTTAAACAAAAAGTGATACACTCATGTAATGGAATGCTATTCCATAATAAAAAATAAATGAAGTACTGACACATGCTACAACAGGGATGATCTATAAACCCTATGTTAAGTGAAAGAATTCAAACACAAAAGATCACAGACTATATGATTCCATGTATACAAATGCTCAGAAAAGGCAAATCTATAGTGTTAGAAAGCAGACTAGTGGCTTCTTGAGGTTAGAGGTGGGACTGGAAAGTTGACTGCTAGTGGTCATGAGCTTTCCTTTGAGGCAATGGAAATATACTAAAGTTAGGACATGGTAATGGTGATAGATTCTAAAAATATACTAAAATCATTGCCATGTACATTTAAAATGGGTGAATCTTATGCTATGTAAATTTTTTCTCAGTAAATGTTAAAAGTAAAAACTATGTCAAAGTTCATTAACCAGTTCATTCTGAGCACAGCACTTATCCAATTGTAATATACTTAATATCTAAGTATTATATACAATGAAAAATGAACAGTTGCCCATTCATTTCCATGGGAATGATGAATTTTGTATGACAGGGACTGCGCCTAAATCATTTTCTCCCTACTTGCCTAACACAGTACTTGTCTCACAGAAATTTGTTCAATACATTGAATATGAACACATTTATTGATGAACCATGACATGAATGAAATCAGTTTTAAAATAGCGTATATCTCTCTAAATCTTTATATCTATGTCCATCTATATATCTCTCTTTCCTCAGAATGTTAAGATTATTAACATAGTGTACCTACCGCAAATTTGAATAAATTTTCTCCTCTCATTTTAACCAGGATAATTACGCTCATTCATTCATTCACTTATTTAACATTTATTCAAATATTTATTAAACACTTTGCTAGGCACTGATGCAAAGTGAAATAAGCCCTGGTCTCTGCACTCAAGAAGTTTACAGTCTAGTGAGGACAGACAGTAAAGAAATAGAGTAGAGCGTGGTGAAGATGGTAGGTGTACGGTCTTCTCAGGGGAGATGAGTTTGCAACCACACCACCCTGGAAGGGTGAGCAGGACTTTGCTAGAGGATGGCTCAAGGAGGATGGAATATTCCAGGCAAAGGAAGAACAGGAAGGCGGGAAACAGCATGATGTACTTGGGGAAGCTGAGCAAGTGATAACAAGGCTACAGTGATAACTACACCTCAGAGATCGAAGGGAAGGAAGGCCAGAAAAGGGGGCAGAAGCCTGGAAGCTAAGGATCTCAAAAAGAGCCTTGGGTTTTTTGTCCTGAAAGTTATAGGACCATGAAGGATTCCGAGCTGGTGAAGGAAAATCAGATGGGTATTTTATGAAGATCGCTTCTGCATCTCTACGGAGGACAGACAGGATGTACCTTATATAGAAGCTACAAATATAGCTGTGTTCTCAGTCACCTCTCAAGGCCCTGACTCTCAGGTTTCCAGACTGATTCTATCTCCAGTAACCAGGGCTTCCTTTGGTCGCTTGTCTTTCCAAACTTTGTCTTACAGACTCTGGCCCGGCCCACCCTCTGTAGCCCACACTTTTCCAGCTGCCCTGAGTAGGAATCCTTGCACTGTCCATGGAGGAGACAAATCTCCATGACAGACTGCTTGTCAGTCATCCAGGACAGGCCAGTTCCAGGTCCCTGTAACATGGGATATGAAGTGTTGTACATCGTGTGTGTGTGTGTGTGTGTGTGTGTGTGTGTGTGTGTACGGGGATTGCACCCAGGGGCATTTTACCTCCGAGCTGCACCCCCAGTCCTTTTTACTTTTTGTTTTGAAACAGGGTCTTACTAGGTTATTGAGGTCTCAACTACATTGCTGAGGCTGTCCTCAAACCTGCAATCCTCCTGTCTTAGTCTCCCAAGTATTGGGATCACAGGCGTGCACTATCACACCTGGCTGGTGCTACACATCTTATTTTAAAAGACATTTAAGCAAAAGCATGTGGGCCAATGTCTCTATTTCCAAGGCTGTTACATCTTTCTAAAGTATGATATTGTTAAAACCATCACTGCTCAAGGTCAAAATGAAATTACTGGAAAAAAATTTAGTTTGAAAGAACCAGTTAATTCTTTGGCACTCAGAAACAATAGAGTTTGTGACCTTAGGCTTAATGGCACAAAACTTAGATATGGTCTACTTTTAGTATTTTTCTTGCTGTGGTTTTATTTTTTTATGAGTTCCATTGTTGCTACTCCTCCCCCCACCAAGAAAATCACATGCCCACCCCGAGGCAGCATACTTGCCTTTAATGACAAAGAATAAATCTCCCTAGACAGCATCTTACCACTCAGTGGGGGAGAAAGGTGACAGGCGACACATGAGAATAGGCTAAATGTGATATACACGTGAAATAAAATTACATTTTAGAAAGGAAAATTTCCTGTTATTATCATACAAGCTGCCTAAAATTTTCATTGGTTGAAGACAACAGAGCTAAGAGTAAAAACACTAATTCTCTTCCCCAAAATGATCACAAAGACACGAGAGAAAAAAAAAAGAAAGCACATTTGTATTGATTAACAGTTTTAAAAAAATGGCATTGTTTTCAGGAACAGATATTCCAGTATTGGCTATCAGGACCCATCGGCATCAAAGAGCAAAATGAATCATGTTCATTCATTTCAAAGAGTTACGCAGACATCATCAGCTTCCTGTCAGCCAGGGAGATGCTTTTTATTATCCTCAGTAGTATTCCCAAGTGACTTCGCACATAGCTTCCTGGGTAATTGATGCTATGAGGTGAGCACTCACGTGGAGCAGATTTCTCAAGGGAATTCTACAGGAATAGTGGAGCCATCTCATCCTCATTATTCTACACCATCGAGCTGGGAAGGAAACCATTGTCCTGGAGAGTAAAATAATTTTAAGGTGGCCATTTAGGAGATACATTTAAATCGCAGTATTGATCTGGGTAAACATGATTTGGGTTTCATTTCTGAGTTCAGTGCCTCAGGGCTCTGTTTCTAACCCAAATTACCAAGGTGTGCAATGCTACCATGGAGTGAGCAGTCATAGCCTTAGAATTTTTTTTAAATTTTAATTTTTTTGTTGTTGTTGTACTGGGGATTGAACTCAGGGTCATTGTACCTCTGAGATATGTCCCCTTCCCCCCTTTTCTGTGGTACTAGGGATTGAACCCAGGGGCATTCTACGTTCATAGCCCTTTTACAATTCTTTTGTTTTGAAACAGGGTCTTGCTAGGTTGCTGAGTTTCACTAAGTTGCTAAGGCTGGTCTCAAACCTGTGATCCTCCTGTCTCAGTCTCCCAAGTACTGGGATTACAAGTGTGCACCACCACGCCTGGCTCTTAGAAAATTATTTATCACCCAATGACAAGAAATAATTTCTTAGAGATCACTCCAGAGCACCCAGTGTTGCACTCTGTCTGAGGTTAGGTTTGTTTTTTGGTCACTCACCATGTTGGCAAGAAAATTTAATCACTGTTTATTTTGCTACCAATTTACTACCCTGTAGCTTTTCTTCTCATTCTTTCAAGTTTCTGAGATAAGAAATCTGCAGAAAAGAATGATTCTATGCTGCTAACTTGGAGAAACCCAAACAGATCTGATCAGTTAGTCTCAGAACGTGTGTGATTGAGGCTACACTCCAACGGGCTCATCCTGCAGATTCCATGGAAGCGACGGAGTATTTTTCTGTGCAAAACATCAAGGTCTTGACGCAGCAATAAGTTGAGAAATTTTGTTTTTCAAATGGGAAAAAATAAAATCTTATGCACAGAATCTGAAGAAAAAGGGTTGGCATCAGAACTGGGTGCTGGGCTTCAGGCCTCTAGAACCTCTATTCCCATCCATGTGCCCAGGTGCCATGCTCTCTCTGGCATCTGGACCTTCTTACAATGTCACTCCACTGCCTTCTCCTTATGGCCTTCCCTCAGCCTCTCTGCCACTCATCTGCCCTTCTGCTGGGTTATCTTCTTTGACTCCTGCTTTTGGTTAGGTGCTCTTTGCTGGATTTCTAATGTCAGAGTATTCCTCATTTTTACTACTGTACTACCGTCTTTCCCTATGGACTGCAAACCAAGAAGATAGGAACCATGTTGGTCCCATTCAATATGGTACTTCTATCTCTTGGGACAAACCACAGCAAATAGTAGGGACCCAATAAATATTTGTTAGTGAATTCATTAATACTGCCCCAATCTTTGTGAACATATGTGTTGTACATATTGTTTTCAGAACTTGGAAGAAAAAATGACTGAGATTGTTGCAAATACCATAAGAATATGGGGTGATGTTTTTAAGTGTGATATTTCCCTCTGACAGTCATTCTTTTCTAGATACATACATGCCAATATGGTGTGTCAACCATGGGTTTATGTCAGCAGTGGTGTCTTTGTTTGTTTTTTACTTGTAAGAGAGTCACAGTATATGCTAAGTCAAACATTTGTGCCTCACAATAGCAATGGAGTTCTGTCTACTTCAGAGAAATGCTTCTTGCTTTTCTTGACCTTAGCAAAATTGTAATTTTTTTCATTGCTTGGAAACTTTTATTTTGCCATGAACTACTTAAATATGAAGGTTCAATTTTACAAAGGAATAAAGAATGTGTTTATTCATAGAGTAAAAGCACATAGGTAGTAGAAGACACTTAAATTATGTTGGGTAGACTTGATAAAATAAATTTGAATACATTCATGCAAATATCTCAGCAGAAAGTACACATCTAATACATGCACTCAACTACTATAATTCTCACACTCTGAACACAAGTCAACCAGTACAGTTCCTAGCAGATTGTAAGCCTTCTAGTAATGGTTTCTTTCTTGCATTCATTCTCTCTCTCTCTACTGAAGTCTAATCTAAATATAGAAAAGTGCATATGTCATTAGTGGAGAGCTTGACAACCATTCATTTTAAACCCTCCTATTAACTAGTATCCAGACCAAAACACCAAACATTACCAGCTCTCCACTACCCCTACATCCCCCCATTCTCTTTTATAGTTACTTTTTTTTCTCCATGGTAACCTCTATTCTGTTTATTGAAAGCATAGACTAGTTTCACCTGTCTTTGAATTTTACATAGATAATCATACAGTATTAATTAAATCCTTGATATCTGCTTGATTTGCTTGATTTATGGATTTCTTTATGTTGTTTACTTTGTTATACTCTTTTTGCAAATTTAAATTAAATTTTTTTGTGGTACTGGGGATTGAACCCAGGGACATTCTGCCTCTGATCTACACCCCCAGCCCTATTTTATTTTTTATTTTGAAACAGAGTCTCTAGGTTGATGAGAGTCTCACTACTTACTGAGGCTGTCCTTGAACCTGCAATCCTCCTGTCTCAGCCTCCAAATACTAGGATTATAGGCATGCACTGCCTGGCTTTAAATTTTAAACTGATATATAAAAACATAAAAGCTGTATATATTTATGGGGAATCATGTGATGTTTTGATAGATGAATACATTATATAATGTTTAAAGCACGTTAAACATAACTCTATCCTCAAACACATTATTTCTTCATGGTGGAAACAGTCAAAACCCTTTCTTCTAGCTTTCTGAAGCACACAGTACATTATTGTTATCTTTCGTCACCCTACTGAGCAGTTGCACAGTACAGCTTCTTGCTTAGTAAACATTGATCAACCGCTTTCCATCCCTCCTTCCCCCCTACTGGTTTGTTTTAGCTGTTGGTCACTGATCAAATATTCTCTTTAAAGTTCACATATTCAAGAGCTCCACATGGTACTAGGATATACTGTACTAGGACTTTTTATTTTAAGAGAATTTCTACAGATTTATCAAACCTACATACAGTTTTAGATTAAGTATAGATAAGGCAGGGAAGATGACCTTCCTTCTTCCCTTGTACCACCTGCCTTCTTGCTTCTCCCTCTTACGTACTGTGATTTGCAAAGATTCTAATGCTGGCCCTCTGCTTCTTCCCCCTTCCTCACTGGGCGATCTTGCCTAGCTCAAGGGCTTTAACCTCTACCTGCATATACTGCTGACTGCAAGTGTCCAGCCCTGGCCTCTTGGCTGGTCTTCAGATTCTTATACACCGCTGCCTCCTGGACTAACACCACTTGATGTCCCAGGGGAACACCCCACCTACATGTCAAAATTAGAACATCTTATTTTATATGTCATCTCTGAGTGACTATACAGTTGGCTCAAGCAAGAAACTGGAGAGCCACCTAGAATCTTACTACTCCTTCATGTCTCATGGTCAATCAGGCACCAGACCCTTTACATCTTACGTATCTCTACAACCTGTCCCCTCCTACCTCCACTGATGCCGCTTTCAGTCCAGTCCTTGACATGTATCCTAATTGCTGACCTCACTCCTCGTCTTGTCTTCTGATCTGTCTACTGCCTCACCAGCAGAAATAATTTTTCTAAAATAATTTTATATAGACATAGCATTATTTGAATGAAGGTATCACAACCAATCTCACTAACATGTATAGGAAGGGGGGGACCAGAGAGAAATGCACCTAGTGCTGTGTGCATTTTTGTTTGTATCACTTTGAACCTATGTATAATTACAATGCACCAGTAAAAGTATATCTAAAAAATTTTCAGTTATTATCCTTCAATCTGTACTTATTCACAGGGTGACGTACAAACAATAAAATATACTAACGAAAGACCTTTATGATCTAGTTCCTGCCGACCTTTCCAACTCCATTTTCTACTGCTTCCTAACATGTGAATTTCCTCTTCCTCTTGAGCTCCCCACCTGAACTCCCCCAGCACCCTGTCCAGACCTCTAATAACGTGTCTCACATTGTATGATGAACAGCTCCCCCCATGTCCCCCCTGTAGCAGGCACCTGCTTGTTTTGCCTGTGCAGTGTCTGTTCTCTCTTCCTTCAGTGACTCAGAACTTTGGTGTCCTCGGGCTCCATTGGAAAGTCTGTCAATTAAGTGTCCTGCCCTCTATGGCTAAGGTGTGTGGGCTTTTGACTTTAGCCAAGCCACTCGGAAGCTCTTCCTAGAATTCTAATTGGGTAGAATAGCCACAAATGGACAGGCAGTGGAGCTGATCCACTTTAGCAACAATGCCTATCCATTAATTTCCTGCTATGCATATCCTGTAAGTTATCTTCATTCCTGGCATCCCTAAAAATTAGTTCTTTTAATCCTGTAAAAATGTTTAAGTTGTTTGTACCCCCCCCCAACATACACACCAAATGAAAATCCTACCCTAACTGGAAAAAACCTGGAAAATGAATTTTATTATTTTTCTTTCTATACTGGCCTGGAATAGTGCCTAGAAACCAATAAACATTGATTGATTGAACAAATGAATGAATGTTTGCATGCATAAATAATCAAAAGCCTTGAAGGGTGACAGAAAAAAATGTATCAGAAGCAACAGAAAGGGCTTAGGGACAGTGCCAATGTTGTTCAGTGGAGATGGAAGAGTATTTGAGCTATTTGCATCTCGTTACATTCCTACTCTTTATTTCCTATCTTCCAACATTTCAAAGGAAAGGATAACAGAGCTTTTCATCGTGTCAGGATATACATTAGTCACAAGGATCCACCTTATGTTCATCAGTCCTGAACCACGTGACTCTTTCCATGTTCTCTCCATGCAACAGATTACGGATACACAATAAGCGTGAAACAACAATAACTTTTGCTAGTATTTGAAAGCAGTCATATCTCAATGATGGTATTTGATCAAATTTGACAAGGTGACAGAATTCGATGTGAGTGCCCATGACTACCCAGTTAGTTGTGCTGAGAGAGACTGTGAGGCTGAGTCAGGTAACACAGCGAGTCACAATCAAATACACAGACGTTCTAGTTTCTGGGATTTATTAGAATTGACTTTAAAGATTACAAAATTTCCTGTGTGAATGTGAAGACATTAATACTTCAATTAGCAACTCCTTTATAATACTAATCAGCAGTATTCCTAAATTCCAGAGGAATTAATATATGCAATTTAGAAAAGTGTAAGCTATTTTTTGCCTCGGTCCATAACTGTCCATGAGTCATGTTGGCTTTTCAGGAGACTGTGCCAGCTATGTCAGGTCCACACTCCAAAGGACATTTATTATGGTATGATCTCAGTAAAATATATTTGAAAAGCTAAGCCCTAGTTATTCTGTAAAAGGAATTAGGTTTCATATAGAAAACCATATAGTCAGTCAGGTTAACATTAAAGCATTACCTTAGGAAAACTAAGAGTACATGTCTAGAAAGCAGGAAATCGAAGCCCTCCTTGTCCATGAAGCCTTAATACCTTGGTTAACTGAGCAGAGCTAAAGACTTGAAAATAGAATTTTAACCCTTGCATGCGGATAGTTTTCAAAAGAATACTCATCGAAGGATTTGGGTATATCAAATCACTGTACTTTCATTTTAGTTTTCTCTTGAATTAAAAACAGGGATAGGGATACTGCTTCCTATAATGCTGAATTTTGTGCAATTTCACTGGGGCTCTGGGTGAAGATGCAACCCCAAATACACTCCTTTACACAGGCAAATAGCCTCTGTCCTCAGTGAGCCATTTATCTGTCTTTCCAAGGTACAGCATGCATGTCCTTGGTGACAGGCTGAGAATGAATGAACCGCCACAGGATGACTGAAGGGCAGTAGTGAGAGCCACAGGTGGACTTAACTTCCAGCGGCTGTTATCGGGCTACAAAATCCACAGAAAAAGAGCAGAATCACTGGAGACCTTTGGAAAGCATCAACAAACAAAATCCCCAACATCAACAAAGAGAGGTTATATTTGTAGCTGAAATATATGTAAGAGCTGCAGCCTGGACCTGAGAAACAAGGGCTCAAACATCGTTCTCAGCAAGAGGGCAAAACAATTGCCCATGCAAAGGGGACCACCGGGCCTGGTATTTCCATCAAACTCATGCTAGCACGGAGCATAAGCAGCTCATCTTGTGGCTAGAAGGGTGAAAAGGCTCCCGGACACACTCAACCTGGCTGATCCAGGCCAACACACCTTCAGTCAGTGCCTGGAGGAATTTCCCTTACCCCAGGGGCCAATTTCTCTAAAAATAAACACAAGTACATTTCGCTTGGGATTTGAGCATGGGAACAGCAAACCTTTCTTTAACGTGGCCACTGGTTCCTTCTTCCGGTGATGCTGCACTTTATCTGGATCAGTAAAACATCATTGGAGGGCTACAAGTATTGCTTGTTGCTACATTAGTTAACTCCTTTGAGTCAAAGATGACATTTTTGGTTGTGAAAAGAAGTGACACTTAAGAAATCTGAGAGCCTACACTTTCTCCTAACATCTATTGCCACAGAGCACCATTATCTGAGTAGTAGGTGACCCTGGAATTACTCCACAGTATCTATACAGCTAGTCTAAGGGATAGACAAAACATTTTGTTGTTCTTTTATTTGGGCATGTAATGCCAACAGCAATGAAGTGAGCAGGTTAGGGAGCCAGGTAGGAAAGGCAGCAAGGTGTCATGCCAAGAGCCAGCAAGGGGAGCCTGGGAACACAGGTCCCATGTGCCTTGTACTGTCAGTAGTTATGCAACCTTGAACAAGTCACCTGTCTTTCTTGAGTCTCCATTTACTCATCCAAAGAATGAAGGGGTTGAATCAGCCACTAGAAAATTTAGCGAGTCTCTCTCTCTATATATATTTTTTTCTTTTTTAAAGCAGAAACATCACATAGGAAGGTCTATGAAGTTCCATGGCTCCTCAGAGAGTATGGTGGGTAACTTTGGGTCAGGAGTCCCTTGGTGAAAATATGAACAACAGCCAACCTCAATACTTGATAAATGAAGAGTGAAAATAAATTACACTACCCCAATAATAAACTCATCATTTGAACTTGGTATTGGCCTAACAAAAAAGGTCTACTATTGTTTCCGTCAGCATTCTCACTGCTGTAATCCAAAACATCTGACCACCACAACTTACAGGAAGGAGATTTATTTGTTCATGGTTCTGAATATTTTAGGGGTTTAGTTCATGTTAGGCCAGGTTACACTAGAAGAGCTCAGGGCATGGTGGTAGGAAGGAGGAGGATGTGCCTTGCCCTCACATCATGAAGGCCAGAAGCTAGAGAGCTCAAGCCAGGGGATTCAAGGACACAAGCACAGTGTCCCCAAGGCCACCCCCCACCTGCCTCGGTTACTACCCAATAAATCCATTACAATGGATTTACCCACCAGTGAGATACAACCCTGATTGCATCAACTGTGAACATCTATACATGAACTCTTTCGGGGGACATTCTCTATGTAAACCATAAAAACTAATATTTCTAGTGAAAAGTTACACTGTTTTTTAAGTTCAACATCCCCTTCCCCATTATAAAATCTTGTCCTCCAAACCAAACTCATTCCATTTCCCGACTTCCCATTCTCTGTCAACCTAGCAATTCTGAGGGTCATCTTTGCCTTATTCCTCCCATCACCCTTAACATCTAATCAGTTATCAGTCCCATATGCTCTTCTCAACCCGCCATGTCTGCTCCTATACTTCTTTGGCTCCCAGGCTAGAGGTTATCACAGGAGGGTGGAGGGCATACAGTTGCGAGCAGACATTGCAGGCTCAGTATATTTAATCTTCACAATCACCTTTCGAGGCAGGCTCTATAATTATCCCCATTTTTCAGGTGAAGAGAGTGAGGCTCAGAGAAGTTGAGGATTGTGTAGGAGGGTCCATCAGCACACAGTGGCCAAGCCAGAATTTAAACCCAGGCAGTAGGTCCCGGTGCCCACGCTCTGCAAGTCTGCCTCTTGCATGTCTGAGGGCTTGGCATGGCACTCTGCTAACCATTGTTATATTTTATCTTATTACTCATCAGGATGACCTTCAGAGATGAGGTCTTATGGTCGGGAAGTTGCTCCTTGATCCATACTCTTTTCTACCCTGCAATGCCTCCTTGCCTCACTCTGGACCATGGGGGCAGCTCAGCCCTGCTACGCTGGAGGCTCCGTTCCACAGTATCCTAGATAGAACCCCCAAGTAGCTTTCGTCAGATGCTTCTTAGTCGTGTCACTTTCTGGCACAAAAGCTTCTCCTAGCCTCCTTTTGGCTGAACTATTGCTTTTGCCTAATAAATTCCAAATCCATCACTCTGGTTCAAGGCCACGGTGTGGCATTCCTTCATTATCTGACCTCTTACTTTCCAGACATCACCTCCCACGCTCCCTCACACCCAGCTGCTTCATCCCTTTGTGCTTTTACTCTTGCCCCTCGTTTGTAAGTTCTTTCTTTAGGGTTCTCCTTGGGGTTCATTTCCTGGAGGGCAGGCCTGGGAAAACCCCAAAGTGAATTAGAGCTGCAACTGTGTTCCAGTGCTCTAGAAATTCAGGTAATTAAAATCTCATTAGGCATTCACTATTATTAACCAAATCTTGTGCCAAGGTAGGTGGCACCACAGTGAAGCTTGGGTATGATATGAACCATCAGGATGCTAGCTGCATTATTGATCTTGGCTTAATAGAAGAGAATGAATAAACAGGATCCATTACACAGTGATGCACCATTCCATTAGAGATGAGGATTGGAGCAGACAGGAAGTTATGGGCTGCCAAAAGCAGCTGTAGGATCAGAGAGCAGCTTTTGTAGGCAGTGAGTTTGGTTCAATAGTTGCCAGATCCGTGTCTAACAAGGATGGTCAATTCTGCTCTTCTCTAGAGATTGCGTAGGAAGTCCCAGATCAGGGATTTAAACCGATGCCAGGTCTTAGGGGCTACTCAAGGCTGTAAGATTGACAGGGTTCATCTTCAGTTTACTTTTGAGAACAAGGGGCAAAATGTAAACTATTTCACTAAAAATATCTCATAAATTTTATTTCAAACATAAAAAAAATCAGTGGGGCTGGGAGTATAGCTCAGTGGTAGAGAACTTGCCTAGCATGTAGGAAGCTCTGAGTTCAATCTCCAGCACTGCAAAACATAAAATAAAATAATAAAATAAAATAAAATAAAATAAAATAAAAACCAAAACAAACAAACAGAAACATAAAAACATCCATCGGCTTATCATGGAGTAGAAGGAGAAGTGCCATGATTTTTTTTTTTTTTTTTTTTTTTTTTGCGGTACTGGGGATTGAACCCAGGGGCATTCTACCTCTGAGCTACACCACCAGCCCTATTTTTTTATTCTTTATTTTGAAACAGGGTTTCATTAAGTTGTGGAGGGCTTCACTAAGTAGCTGAGGCTGGCCACAAACCTGTGATCCTCCTGTCTCAGCCTCCCAAACACTGGGATTAAAAGCGTGCACCACCACGCCTGGCTATGATTTTTAATAATAAAACATAATGCACCTTTAAATTTGCCATTGATCCTTTGGTTTACACAGCCAGACCCTTAGGAATGCGTGTTGTTCTCCTCTGATATTAGAAGCATTCCAGTGGAAAAGCTTGAGAAATGCTGATGTAATGTGCTAAGGGGTGTGGACCAAGACCCAGTGGAATCTAGTTATCACGTGTTGAAAGGCTCTTGCCAGACATGAAGAGCATGGCCATTAATAAATATGAAAAGAAAAAAAAAGTTGACGCTTGCTTTGTGTGAGCCGATGTACAAATAAGAACACAGTTCACACTACTCCTTTAAAGTTGGATGCTCCTTTTATTGCTTTAGGTTATTTAACTAAGCTTTCACCATGTACCTTGGATCTTTCCAAACATGATTTAGCTATTACATTTTGGAAGATGTGCAATCTAAATTCCTTTAAAACGAACTTGCCATAGAGCAAGGTCATAGCAGAATTAATTTGGGTCAGAATTATAGCTCAAGACTAAAAATCTAAGGCCCCAAAACTAATTACATATTTATTCATTCAAAACAATTTAACATGTGATGAATATTCATCTAGACACCAAGAAAATAAAGATTAAAAGAAATTCCTTAAAGGATATCACCATAAGAATCTGCCCAGGGGCACTTTTCTGGATCCTAGGTGGGATAAAAAGAAGCAAGGTTTTTTTTTTATTTTGCGGTACCAGGGATTGAACCCAGGGGCGTTCTACCTCCACGCTACACCCCTGGCCCTATTTTTTATACTTTATTTTGAAACCGGGTCTCATGAAGTTGCGGAGGGCCTCGCTAAGTAGAGAGAGAGGGAGGGAGAGACAGGGAGAGAGAGAGAGAGAGAGAGAGAGAAAGAGCTGAGGCTGGCCGTGAACCAGGATCCTCCGGTCTCCGCCTCCCAAAGTACTGGGATTACAGTGCGCAACCACGCCCGGCGCGAAGCAAAGGTTTTCATCAAGCCACACAGTAGGGCAGGATGGGCAGAGCATAGAACTTAATGAAGTAATGAAGTCAGAGTCTGTTCTAGTGGCTCATGTTACAAAGTCCCTGACTTCATGAATCTTTCACTGTTTTTTTTTTAATATGAAATAAGGTAAAAAGAATAGAGAATGATGGACAAAGATTTATATCATAGAAGGCATTCTGGTAAGATGACATTTGGGCAGAAACTTGGAAAGAGTAAGGAAGTGAGCCATACAGCCACTTGGAAGGAAAGCATCAACAGCAGAAAGAACTGTAAGTGCGAAGGCTGTGAGATGGGATAATGCTTGAAATGCCCAGAGAGGTTGGGAGGCAAGGAGGCTCGGGTGATCAGAACCGAATGAGTGAAGAACAAATCACACAGGGCCTGCAGGACTCGATAAGGACTTGCTAAGCACTATGGACAGAAGTGAAATGGGCACCACTGGAGATGGTGACATGCGACTTTTTAGAGGATCACGTAGGCAGCTATGTGGCGAGCAAACCTCACAGCAATCATTAATGAAATATAGCTTCAGTTCAGAATGCAGTAAATGAGGTAAGAGGTGATGGCGGCTTGAACTGGCACAGGAGGTAGTGAAAGCGTCTGGATTCTGGTTTCAAAATGAAAGTCAACGGGCTTTTCTCATCTAATAGATGTAGGGTTAAAGAAAAAGAGACTAGTTAAGGATATTTCTAAATTTTTTCATTCACATATCAGGAAGAATGGATTTTCCATTTGTAAAACTGAGGAAGAACAGATCTGGAGGAGATAGGTTAATTTAAGATGTTTATCTGATCTCCATGTAGGGATGTCTAATAGTAGCTAGGTAGAAAATTACTGAATTCAAGGGCAAGGTCCAAGGTGAAGACGAATCTGGAAGCCTTGGCATACTGTCCTTTTATCTAAAGCCAGGAGGACTGGAGGAGCTCATTTAAGAATAAATGTAGATTGAAAGCCTCTTAATGGGTCTAGAAAGCAAGATGTGACATACTCCACTTTTTAAAGATAGGAGTTTAACTGAGATAGAATTGAAATGTAAGTATTTAAGGGTAGCACAATGGAATGAACAAAAGAGCCTGAGAAAGAGTGCTCAGGGAGTTATGAGAAGAACAAAGAGAAAGGTGTTCTAGAGGCCAAACAAATGCTGCTGACAGATGGAGTAAAATAAATACTGAGATATGTGCACTAGATTTGGCAGTGTGGAGGTCAAGAGCAGTTTTGATCAAGACCTGATTGGAGTTAGTTCCAAGGAGAATGGAGGAAAGGAAGTAGAGAAAGGAATGTAAACAATTCCTTCAATGATTTTGCTATATAAGGAAGCAAAGAAATTGGGTCATAACTGGAGGTGGCTTACAGCCTGCTTGCATGCTGATGGGAATGATCCATGTGGAGGGGAAATTTTTAGAATGCCTGAGAGGACAGTGATTTGGTAGTGAGAGAGCCTGGGGTCTGTGTAAGCTCCCTAGCACTGCCCTACCTATGTGTCACAATCCAAGTGATCCAAACAAACGGAAATGTGTTGGCTCAAAGTTCTGGAGCTAGAAGTCTAAGATTAAGGGAGCAAACCGGAAGGGTCTGTTCCAGGTCTTTCTTCTAGCTTCTGGTAGTTCCTTGGCTTGTAGCAGCATAACTCCAGTCTTCACTGGTGTTTTCTGTGTATGTATGCCTCCGTTTGAATGGTGGATGGTGGACTAATGGATGGGTAAACATTAGACAACGGGAGGAGGAAATACTGAAAATAAGAATGTAGGAACCAGAGAATAATCATAGGCAAGCTCTCATCAAGCCATAAAAAACATGGTGGAGTCTTATGATGTTTTTGGAAGAGAAGAAATACTGCATGTGGATTGCAATAACCCCAGAATACAAGGTACAACAATTTTATTTTCCATGGGAATTTAGGTGACTGCACATTGCTCATTGGATTCACTTTAGGATTTAAATTAACTGTTTCTCAAGCTCTTCCTGTTCAGCAATTACTGAACTTGATTTTGCAATGGAGACCTTGGCAAAGGAACATTGACATTTCATCACAATTTGCACCTCTAATTCTGAGGAAGTTCCATACTTACATGAAGTAAGTTTAGGAAGGAAGAAGAGACCAAGGACGATGTGAACAAAAACAATGCAACCACTTTGCAATGTTTATTGCTGTTTACTGAAAACATCCCTGTCTTAAAGTGAATGTTTCCAATGTTACAGTTTTCCAAGTCTTAATTCTTCTCCAGTGCACTCACATAATTGCTATTAGCATTTTCGTCTGTCTTGAGTGTGGAAAGTGGGACAATGAAGCTCTTAAACCAGATAGAATGATCTCATTCCATAAATAAAAATAAGACTACAGATTGGCTTGTTTCTGCAACCGGCCTCCCATTAATGTCAGTACCAACGGTGGGAGTGGACCAGGGTAATATATGGCCTGTAACCACCTAGAACTCTAGACACAGAGAAATAGAAAACATCCATTATATTGTCAGCTAGTCCTTCCCCTGGGGACTGACACAGAATCTTTTTTCTTATTGCATATTTTGTTCATTTTTTTCCAATATTGCTTTGAAACAAATTAAGCAAAGACTACTACTCATTGCTTCCATCGGGAAACTCATAAACGTAAAAGCTTTGATTTAAAAATATTCTTGGCAAAGATATTTAAATACTTTCTGTTAAGTTTTTTATTCCCCCCAACATACCTGGATATACTACCTTGCTCTGTGATGAAAACAATCTTTTTTTCCTTCATGTTGTTCTCTTCCAATATGTGTTGACCGCTGTGGCCCCCATTAGTCATTTCTACATTTGGTTGTATGTAAGCAAGGCCAATGACTAAAAGAACAGCCCCTCCAGCAAAGCGGAACCACAGCAGTTACTTTTGTTGTCTTAGGAACATGTTTTATTTCACAGACCTACATAATATCATTTTTTACTTTTGCACAGGGGAAAAAATCCTTATTTTTAATTTGATATGACTTCATCCAATGCTCTGCAGCAGCAAGAAATAAACTTTTCTGCCAATGCTTTCAACAATTCAATCATTCTCTTAAGCATTTCTGCTACAGGCACAATTTCTAGCTACACTCTGGTAGTTTTCAATCTACCTTTTTCTAGGAGTCAGGAGTTAGGGCTTTTTCTTTTAATGCAAAACATGTATTAAATATTCAATATATGTCAAATGCTAAGGATACAAAAAACGAACAGCATGTATCGATCACCAGTGATTTAAGCATAAAACTTTGCATTATTCTTATTAATAAAAGAGAATTACAATCTCTTATGACTACATAGTAGGGCATCTTTTTATTTATATTGAAATTTGATAAGCTAAAGGTGGAGAATAGTATTATGTTTGATAAGCTAAAGGTGAAGAATAGTATTATGTTTGTAAAAGTCTAATTATTGTGCCCTAAGTAGTGCACAAGAGCCTAAAGTTGCAAATGGGATATAACTAGACTTAAAATGTCATTACACTCTTCCCGAACCTAAATGGATCTTGACATGTCCTTTATCTTTGATGGAACCTATATCTTAAAATATTAACATGAGTGGTGTTTTGCAAACAAAATGAAAAAAAAAACCCAGAAGGCTTAGTGAAAAAGAATTGAGCCTTTTGAACGCTAAGATGTTTCATGCTTTAAAAAAAAAACTTTCTAGGATGATACACACCTGTAATCCCAATACTTGGGTGGCTGCAACAGGAGGATCGCAGTTTCGTGGCCAGCATCAGCCACTCAGCAAGACCCTCAACAATGTATTGAGAGCCTGTTTCAAATTAAAAAAAAAAAAGGAGAGGGGAGTTTGTAGAGAGGAAAATGCCCTGCTTTAGTTGGCTTTTTCATACTGTGACCAAAATACCTGACAAGAACAGCTTAGAGGAGGAAAGGTTTATTTGGGATCACACTTTCAGAGGTTAGGTCAACGGTCAACTGGTTCCCAGGCAGAAAAATCATGGTGGCCAGTGTGGAGCAGGAAAGTCGCTCAGCTCATGGCAACCAGGAAGCAGAGAAAGTGAGAGAGAAAAGGACCAGGGATAGACATAGTCTCCAAGGCCACACTCCCAGTGACTTACCTCCTCCAGCCATACCTACCTGCCTACAGTTACTACCCTATAAATCCATTCAAATTATTAATCAATGGATTTATCCACTGATAAGGTTAGAGCCCTGATTCAATGATTTCACCTATGAATATTTCTGCACTGACAACAGATGAGCTTTTCTGGGGGGCATTCTGTGTCTAGACCATAACATGCTTCCAGAATGACTACAGAAGGTAGTCTGATCCCACTTAAGCTACTAATTAATAGTTTTTGTCCTTCATTTTTTATTGTGGTAAAATATACCTGACATAAATCCCATTTACATGATTTTTAGTTGTGTATTTCAGTGGTATTAGGTACATTCACACTGCAGTGAACCCATCATTACCAACCATTTCCAGAACTTTTTCATCCTTCTAAATTAAAACTCTGTACTGCTTAAAATAGCTCTCCATTCTCATCTCCCTCCAGCCCTTCGTCATCATTTTTCTGCTTTTTGTCTGTGCAGCTTTGACTATTCTACGGGCCACATATTAGTGGAATCACACAATACTGTGTTCTTTTGTGTCTGGGTTATTTCACTTTGTATGTTTTCCCATGGTGTAGCACACATCAAAAATTTATGACACTTTAAATCTGAATAATATTCCACTGTATGTATATACCACATTTTGCTCATCATTCATTGGTGAACATTTGGACCATTTCTACCTTGTGGCTATTGTGAATAATGCTGTTGAACACTGGCATATGTGTATCTGTTTGAGTCCCTGCTTTCAACTCTTTCGGGTATATATCGAGAAGTGGGATTGCTGGATCATCTTATAATTCTATGTTTAACTTTTTGAGGCGCCTCCACACTGTTTTTCATAGCAGCTGCATCAGTTTATCTTACCATCAGCAATGCACAAGGGTTCTAATTTCTCCACATCATCACTAATACTTGTTATTTTCTGCTTCTCTTGATCATGCTACCAATTATTTTTGAAATTGCAATGTACCAATCACCATATATATATGTTAAGAGTAATAAGAATATGAAATATTTTTAATGGTCAAAAGATTCTCACTGTAACTAGGAGCCAGGGAGATTGTAATTGATATTGAGATTTACATTCTTAAAGTACCAGGGCATTTGAGGCAAAAAACTTGACAATAAACAGAAGACCTTAGAAACTTTAGAAACAATTGCCCCGAAGTAAAAAAAGAGTCATTTTGTTAAATTTGAGAGACATCACAAACTAACCTTCCACTATAGATAGTATCAGTGAATGATAATAACAACAACAACAACAACAAAACTATCTTAATTTATCACAATTGCCCAGAGCCTTCTGGTGCCCCTAGAATTTTCTCTCAAAAAGTAATATACCCTTGTCAAATTTTATTAAGCCATCCATAATTCTGGATGTGTTAGCATGTTGATGATTGGTGTGGAGAAGCAGCCCATGTTAATTTGCTACAACTGTGGTAGAAATGTCTATGCTAAAGAGTTTGAAGGAAATGAGTTAGTCGAGTAATATATCATTTATGATTCTAAATAGATAAATTCCACAGGATCTGAAACTGCCCTTGGTTACGTTTTAAATTCATTTAACTCAATTAAATACTAATTTTGTAGCAAACTTTCCAGACTACCTTTGATTATTCAATGAATATTGGATCTAGCCACCCTTAGATCATTAGTCCAATAGGAAAACCACTGCATTTGAACTAGTTGTCACTTCCTTGCTAAGGGATGTATGGGACTGAGGATTATCTTCTTTCTCTCAGTATATCAGTTATCTATTGCCACAATAATGCTGTATAACAACAACAACCACAAAAAACCCATTAGACTTGGTGAAATGCAATGTCCATTTATTTAGCTCATGAGTCTGCAGGGACTGGTCTGGTGTGGGTTTGCTGGGCAGGAATGGCTGCTCACGTATCCAGGAATCAGCTCATTCTTAGCTGACCAGGACAACTTGACAGATATGGGGGACTTGGCACTGTCATATCCTTAGCACTCTAGTGTCTATATTCTTGTGATCATGGTGATGAAGTAAGAGAGGACACAAGGACAGAAAAGTGCATTTGCAAGTCCTTCTGCTTGTGCCACAACTGCTAACGTTATACTAGCAAAGGTAAGTCAAATGGCTAAACTAAGAGTCAAGGAGAAGTCAGATATGCTACACCCTCTGAAAGGAGGAACTGCAAAGTCACACTGAAAAAGCAACCGGAAACATGGAGGGATGAAAGACAGAGCCATTAATGTTAGCAGTACACCAGACACCACTTCGTATATTAGGCCATGATGGATTCTTTCTTATCACAGTGTCTGGGGTGGAGCTTTTTGTCTTTTTGGCCCAATCACAGTCTCATAATAAGCAGCTTGCTATATTTGTAAGTAGTCCAGGCCAATAAAAATCCAACACAATGCCTAATGCAGACTAGCTGTTTTCAATAAATGCTGGGTGAATGAATTCATAAAAGAATGAAGGTTTTTTTTTCAGGATGCAGTGTCCAACATGGTACCAACTTACAACAGTATTAACACAGGAAGGGTCTATATTTTTGTGATTTTCTACATCTATACTCATTTTCCTATATTAAGGTGACTATATACACTTTATCCAACAAATACAAAATGTGCATTTCCTTTGTACAAAACACTATGGTAAACTTAGGAATGTGAGTGGTGGCATCTCTGGTGAAAGCAATGGGCTAGATGAATAACCAGTCTCTGTCCCTGTTTAGAACTATCCACGGCAGCTTTATTTTTTTAGGTGCAAAATAACAGAAGGCAGAACACCAAGTCCAATGGGAAAGACACCCAGAATAATGGATGCATTTAAAGGAAAAAGAGTTCATATTTATTTGAGGTCGGAAACTTAAGTCTTTATGGGAGAGCTAACACACATCTCAGATGTTTCGGGAGAGGCGAAATTTAAGGACTTGAAGGTCTTTAAAAACCACTGGGGGCAGTGAAGGTGCAGAGGTAGGTGAGGTTGGACACAATCAGACCAAAGAGTGATTCAATTTTGTGGGAGCAAAGAGTAAATGTGGACGATTGGTGGAAGGTAGATCTTCAATGCAGGTTGAATCTATACTGTTTATGGCTTTGGGTAAGAAAATGAAGAGTTTGTACTTTTTTCTGTAGATGTTCTTGTTTTAGATAGATTAATCTGACCGTGCTAAACAGAACAGCCCTGTGTAGGGAGAGGGTATGGGTGCAGAATTCCATAGGTTATAGAAATTGTCTAGGTGAGAAGATGAAGATGGAAATTAGGAAGATGGCAGTGAACATGGAGAGGCTTTGAAAAAGAAGGGGCTGTGAGCAAGGGAAGAACAGCCCAGCATCTTGTCCAGTAAATCTTTTTCATAGCAAACCAAAGTACATGCAAAGTTTATGGATTCTATAGTAATGGTAGTTCTCAAAATTTCCCCCCAATTTTCTACTACTATGAACTCTATTCCAAATCCTAGTTCTACCAAAGACAGACATTATTGTCAAAGTAATTAACCTTGAAGTCACTACTAGAGTAATGATAAGCTTAAATTGATTTATCACTAAAAACAGTGACGGCTCATTAGAAGCAGTTCACTGGTTACTCACCTTGGAGCAGCCTAAACTGTCCACTGGGGTGGCTGAGCACAATCTAATCTCTTGATAATTAATAAACTCCTCTAGACCATCAGCACAAAGAAGATAGAACCCAGGCCCTTAGAGCTGGAAGCAATTTAGAGACCATCTTCTTCAATGTGTCCTTATGTTATGAGTGAGGAAACTGAGGCTGAGTGAGCTGTAGTCAAGTGATTCAGCGACCAGAGGAGGGGCTGAGACCTGGACCCAGCTCTCTTCATGCTCTGCAGGGGTTCTCCGTATGATGTTAATTAGCATTCAGGCACATTCACGTCTGTTCATATATTTAAGGTCTTTCTCAATCATGGGGTCTTCAATTAGACAACACACTATCTGAGGGCAGGGTACTGTAAGCAGTAAAATGAGGCCAGTATGGAGTAGGTCTAAGTGATGTAAGATAAGGCTATAAATATAAGGTGGTTCCTAATTCTCTAGGACCTTACATGATAAAACAAGTTTGTTTGTTTTTTTTTTTTTTGGCAGTACTGGGGATTGAACCCAGGGGCATTCTACCTTCAAGCTACACCCCCAGCCCTATTTTTTTTATTCTTTATTTTGAAACAGGGTCTCAGTAAGTTGTGGAGGGCCTCTCTAAGTAGCTGAGACTGACCGCAAACCCGGATCCTCCGGTCTCAGCCTCCCGAGTACTGGGATTACAAGCGTGCGCCACCACCCCCAGCAAAACAAGGGTTTTATACTGAAATAGAAAATGTAAAATCGCAGAAGGCTTTTACAACTGTGCTTTATTTAAAAGTACTATATTCTCTCAAATTCATTACAAAATCTGAATGAAATGTATGTCACATGATTTCATTACTATGAAAGAATAAATTTTCTGAAAATTGCCAAGGGCAATTAGGGTTTTTTATTCCCAAAATTTCAAAACGGAGAGAAGTTTCTGTTTATTATAGCGACATTTCCAAAATTATCCACATCACTATGAATCAGAATCTTTTGGATATATTTATCACTTTCCTCTTCATGTCAGGTTTCTCTGAATGGAGAAAGATATATTTTTATCCAGCTATTTTTAGAGCCATTATTATTTAAATACATTTGTTAAGCTCAAAACAAAATGCTGTACATAC
The DNA here is from genome assembly GCA_004027185.1 of Glis glis. NCBI lineage: Eukaryota > Metazoa > Chordata > Mammalia > Rodentia > Gliridae > Glis > Glis glis. The sequence goes on along the minus strand of PVJS01001076.1, from coordinate 55,640 downwards.
TTTAAAGTCCTCCTGAGCTATGACATATTAATTCTACCAAATTCACTGAATAGCACTGGTTCAGTTAAAATGCTAATGTCATACATGTGTAATTTATGAAGCAAATGGAGATATGATCAAGTGACTATAGTGGATCTTGAGCTGTTTTGGTAGTTCTGGCAGGGGGCTATAAGGAACAAGTGCCTTTCTTCATTACTTTACAAAGGCACAGGTGGAGGACTGGCAGAAAACTGGAAACTGCCTGACCAGCCAGGCCAGCTGAATCAACCCAAGAGGTTACAGATAGAGCAAATAATATCCTCGACTCTGGTTCTCAAATTAGAATGATTTCTAAAGAATTCATTTAGTTACCAATAAAATCCAAGGAGACAACCGGGTGTAGTGGCACACGCTTGTAATCCCAGTACTTTGGGACGCGGAGACCGGAGGATCCGGGTTCGCGGCCAGCCTCAGCTCGCTCTCTCTCTCTCTCTTTCTCTCTCTCTCCCTGTCTCTTTCTCTCTCTCTCTCTCTACCTAGTGAGGCCCTCCGCAACTACGTGAGACCCGGTTTCAAAATAAAGTATAAAAAAAAATAGGGCCGGGGGTGTAGCGCGGAGGTAGAACACCCCTGGGTTCAATCCCCTGTACTGCAAAAAAAAAAAAAAAAAAATTCAAGGAGACAAATAATAACATAAAAATCTCAGCTCCCATCATTCAATAAATGTCTTTCAGGTAACAACTACATCCCAATGTCATGGCCTAAGACTAATATAGTCCCTGTCCTTGTACATCTTCAGTTCTAGTTGGGTAAACAGATAATTAACAAATGACTAAGAATATATAAGCAAAAATAATGACGTGAGATGAGTATTACAAAGTATTCGATCAGGGTTCTGTGATGAAGAATAATAAAGGGAATAGACCTACTTGCACCATGCAGTCAGGAAAGACCTCTCTGATGTGGTGACATTTAAAATGAGACCCAACGAGGCCAGCCTCAGCAACTGAGCAAAGCACTCAGCAACTTAGTGAGCCCCTGTTTCAAAATAAAAAATAAAATAGGGCTTGGGGTGTAGCTCAGAATACCCCTGAGTTCAATCCCTAGTACCACAGAATAAAAAATAAAAACAAAATAAAATTGAATTAGACCCAAGGCATAAGAAACACAGGTCCAAGAAGGGAGGGCTTGGTTTGCTCCAGGAACTCCCAGATGGTCAGGGCACAATTCAGAATTAATTCAGCAGATCTAAGTTGTCCAAATCTTGCACATTCCAAAGAATAGTCTAGCCTTTGACTAGTTCCTGAGAAATAACCTAAACACTTGGAATACCCTGCCTGAAAACGGTGTCTTTGTCTACTGGGACCATGGTACATAGCAGAGAGTTTATGTTAACAATGTTGATTCATGGTAGGGGCTGTAGGCTATGTGGTATCTGTTTGGCCCTGTAGAAGTGGTAGACTGAGTAACTAAGATCAGCCACAGGTGAATTCCATACCTATGTTACTGATCTCCAATAAAAACCTTGGACACCAAGCCTCAAGTGAGCGTCCTAGTTGACAATACTCTGTATGTGTTGTCACTGCTAGGAGAATTAAGGGCTACTCACATGCCTTGGGAAAGAGAAACTTTAAGCTCGTGACTGGTTTCTCCTGGACTCTGACCCATGTGCCGTTTTCCTTTGTTGATTTTAGTCTGTATCTGTTTGCCACAATAAACCATAACCAGTAGTATAACAGGTTTTTAAGTTCTGTGAGTCCCGCTAGTGAATCATTGAACCTGAGGGTGGCCTCGAGGATCCTGAATACAGTCAGTGAGAGTAGATTGTGAGTGAGGAGTTCATGATCATGAGAATCTCTGATGTGAAGGTCATAAAGGTTATGGAGCTTAGGCTTTAAGTGCAACAAGACTCCACCGAAGGATTTTTAAAAAGTAAGGGGGTGCCATATGGTTTACATCTCTCAAAGATGCATGGCTGCTGTGTGGTGAAAGGAGTAGAGGGGGGTAAGTGGAGGCAGGGAAGTTAGGCAGCTGCCCGGGGGAGATGGGAGATGATGATGCCTTGGACTGAGCTTGGTTGGGGAAGTAGTGTGTGTGTGTGTGTGTGTGTGTGTGTGTGTGTGTGTGTGTGGTGTGTGTGAGAGAGGGAGAGGGAGAGGGAGAGGGAGAGGGAGAGGGAGAGGGAGAGAGGACAGAGAGAGAGAGAGAGAGAGCGAGAGAGAGCAGATTTGAGATAAACTCTGGCTATGAAGGAGAAATGTTTGGTAGCGGGTTGTCTTTCAGGAGGGAGGAAGAGACAAATCACAGTTCCTAGGTTTCTGGATTTATGTCTTAACTAACTGGGTAGATGGTGGTGTCATTCACTGAAGCAGAGAAGAGGAAGCAAAGGTTTGTGGGATAAAGGAAAGATGAAAACTCACATTTATACATGTTAAGACTGAGATGTTCTGAAACATCTAAGCTGAATGAACCAGAGATGTAAATTTGAGAAAGAAAGCCTATGTATAGATGAATAATATTTAAAGTCACAGTAATGGGTAGAATCACTTAGAGATAACGTGTGCAGATAAAAGGTAGGATTTAGAACTAATTAACATTCAGAGGTCAGGAAGGGGAGGAAGACGCAGCTTATAACTCAGGCTCAGTATTATGTGCGTTCCATGAGCTAACTTAGCTAATCCTCACAAAGACTCTAGGAGGTAATTATTATTATTCCCTCTCTAAAGTATCAAACAAAGACATAGAGAATTCAGCTAGCTGGCCTAAAGCTGCTCTCTGTGGTTCTGCCTGTCTCTCTCTCATATTCATGTATATACACACACACAATTATGTGGAAGAACTAGAATCAGAATGTCTATGTTTTGCTGTTGTTGTTCTACTTCAATGTCATAAGTAGAAAGGAAAACAAAATAAAATACTCACAAACAACCAAATAAACAAAACCAGGTAAGAATTGGAAGAAATTGTATAGTAGTTGTAATTTTTGGGATTGAGAAAAATTCAAAGAAAAAAATATTGCTAAATTTGAAAAACTTTCCATCTTTGAAAATCACAGAAGAAAATATAAAGTTGTGCACATTTCAGACAACTTACAAAATAAAACATTACACTATAAAATATTGCACCTTTCATTCAGAAGTCAATTCAATTCTGATTTTTCCATCAACACAATCAAGATAGTGATATAAAAATTGTACTTGATAATGTACTCAAAAGTGCTTTATAAAGTGTTACAGGCATCAGCCATTCTTATTCTCTTAAAGTTTTTAGAGAATGAGTAAAATCACACGTTCTCTTGATGAATAATGTATGGAATAAAGTAAAAGAGTTTCTTTCCATTTTTTTTAAGCGGCAGAAGTATGAAGAAGAGATCTAAAATGTGTTTTTTTCCAATGCAGGCAGAAGGTATCAGGTGTGTATTTCTAGAGAGAAAATGAGGGTGGTCAGAAGCATCTACAAATTATTTGCATTAATCATATTTTTTTGTTGTTTGTAAGGAAGAGAAAGTGATGGAACTAGAGAATTTTATGCTAAGTGAGATCAGCCAGTCTCAGAATTTCAAGTGTTGTATGTTTTCTCTCATATGTAGACACTAGAGAGAAAATAGGAAACATAAGGGACTTAATGTGGAAAGAGACTAATAGCATAGTGGAAGGAGACTGAGGGAGGGGGTTTGGAAGGGGAAAAAGGATGGAGGAAGGAAATAGCTCAAATAATATTATGGCAATATATGAAAGTATAACATGTACGGGGATGGAGGAGGGGAGAGGAGGGTGGGATGAAGAAGGAAATACACCAAGAGCTGTGTGTACGATGTATAATTGCAATGCACTAATAAAAGCATATAAAAAAGAAAAAAGTAATCTTGAAAAGAAACACATCTTTTTGGCTTTACTTAATAAAAAGAAAACAACAACACCTAGACATAGTGACAGGTCTCGAAGTTGTGGCACATCAGAAAATAATAAGGGTAGCTAAGCCCTGTTCATAGGGACACAAGGACCCCATCCCCTCGCCTCCAAGTGTGCACAACTCCACCCTCCTTATTCGCTGTGGTAACCAGTTTATTTTCACAGTACGCCAGTTGGTTGGGAGGGGTAAGATTTATTGTATTTAATGATTAGCTTGGTGGGAGATAACTAGTCTGTTTGGGCTGAGTCTGTGGTTGCTTTTTTACTTGAATAAAACATAATCATCTGGGCAAAACTAAATTTTTGGCTGGGATAAATGCAATCCTACGATTTGCAAATGCTCATAAAATCAGGAATGATTTAAGGACAAACTTTCATACATTAGCCTCCATGAAGGTAAACTTGATTGAATTCAGTGACTAGCCACTGAGACCCCCTCTTAGGTTCTGAAGTTATAATGGTGAATAAGAGATTCCTCCTCCTAAATAATTTGATGAACTGCCTCTATAATACTTATAATGTTGATTTTTTAAAAATTTCTAGGAATTTGGGAGGGGTGCTGGGGATTGAACCCAGTGGCATTCTACCTCCAAGCTGCACCCCAAGCCCTTTTTATTTTTTTTGTTTTGAGACAGGGTCTTGCTAAGTTGCTGAGAGTCTCCCTACGTAGCTGAGGCTGTCCTCAAACCTGCGATCCTCCTGTCTCAGTCTCCCAAGTACTGGAATTACAGGTGTGCACCACCACGTACAGCCTAGGAATTTTATATATATGTTTTCTTCATAAATGTGGTTTTTTCTTTCACTTTTTCTTCATGGTGATACAAAGGAAACTCAGCAAAAGATATTTGGTAATTGTTCTGTTCTTTCCTCCCCCAACCTGCTACCCTGCAGCTTCCCCACCTCAGATAATGGCAATTCAGTGCTCCCAGTTGCTCCAGCTAACAGCACCGGAGCTGTCCTTGTGTTCTAGCCTCACACCAGCCTCCGCTTGCTGCTCACCATCTCCCCTGAAATGACTGTTTCGTTGGGATCATTGCAACCGCTGCACGACTGGTCTCCCTGTTCCTTCCCTCCCCCCTCCTCCTGTCCATCACATTCAAAAGCAAGTGAGGTCACGGCAACACACCCCCTCGTCAATACCCTCTGGTGGCTTCCAAGTCCACATGGAGTGAATGCCAGTCTGTACAGGGGCCTACAGGGTTCTTTCAGATTTGTTCCCCCACATCTCCCATCACCTCTTCTTCTGCTGCCCTCCTCAGCTCTCTGGAATTCAGCCTCTCTGACTCCTTTGCTGTCCCCTGCACGCTGAAGCCATTCTCCTACCTTTTGCTTTGCTGCGTTTTCAGTCCATGTCAACCTGGTTTACTTCCACCCTTTCCCTGTCCACTCTATTTAAAATTGCAACCCTGCTGGGCATGGTGGCACACACTTGTGATCCCAGTACTTGGGAGGCTGAAGCAGGAGGATCGCAGGTTCAAGGTCAGCCTCAGCTACTTAGTGAGGCCCTCCGCAACTTAGTGAGGCCCTGTTTCAAAATAAAGAATAAAAAAAGGGCTGGGTTGTAGGTCAGAGGTAGAATGCCCCTGGGTTCGATCTCGAGTACCGCAAAAAAAAAATTGTAATTCTGCCAAATATTCCTATAATATTTTATTTTTATAGCAACTTTCATTTTCTAACCCATGACAATTTTGTTTATTTATTTTGTCAGTTTCTCCCCACTGTAATGCTGTGCTGGGTGGGCAGAGAATTCTATTTTGCTAATTGCTGTAACCTCAGTACCTATAACATGTCTGGTACGCAATAAAGATTTGTCACACGGGTGAATGTAATGATGAGAGATGCCTCTGCATTCCAAATCAGAAAGGGTAGTCTTTCCTTTGAAATAAAAGATTCTATGGAAAGGTCCCTGAAAGAGAAAAGAGTTTTGTGTGATGCAGGTGGCATTTTATGCTGACCTCGGGTGACTGAACTAGAGATGATGGGACCTGTTAGAGCAACGGGTGGGAGAAGTGACAGGTGTAGGTGCATGCTGTCCCTGCAAGTGACAGGTGTAGGTGCATGCTGTCCCTGCAAGTGCTTCTGGCACTTTATCCTCAAGTACAGAAACAGATGCATGCCAGTTCAACCTCAAATTGACCCCTTGCACAAAATATGGGGGAACGCTTCCTTCTTCAGACACTGCAACCTTAGCTGATCTCCAAGCTAACCCTGCACAGAACACCGTGTGCAGACTTCACCAGGAGGAAGAAGCAGAGAGAGACAGGAGGTGGGCTGACACAGGGTGGAATAGACGGCCACTAGACTCATACAGGCAGTGAGTCTCATTCTTATCTTCTGGGAACTTACAGCTTTGAAAGCCCATTTGAAAGCCCTTTGAAAGGTGAGTCACATAATTCCTGCAGTGAGAACGAATTCCCCTTTTTACTTTAATCTAAACCAGAAAACTGGGACATATTGCAAAGTTAAAATGACCCAACTTTTGCATTCAAAGAGAATCTCATTTAAAGCAGGGTCCCATTTGAAGCACCAAGGAGGAGGTCCATTTATATATGGAAAGAAAATAAATCATAGGGAGGAAATGACGTTGCATTAACAAATTCACAAAACTGATGTTGCTTTTTGGACATAATACTTCCAAATTTTTGAGGTCTTTGTTTATAAAATGAGTAATAAAATACAGAAATATGAAAGCTATTATTTTATTATGATCTGTTTCCTTCCACAAACCTCCCCTTTTCCACCCCCAGTCCCCTTTCACTACTTCATTGGTCTCTCTCCTAGTTCACCTGAGGTTCCCTTTCTTTCCTTTTTTTCTCTCTAGTGTCCATCTCACTCCAATTAGAATGACATTCATCAAGAATACAAACCATAATAAATAATGGCAAGGATGTCGGGAAAAGGAATGTTTACACACGGTTGGTGAGATTGCAAATTAGTACAACCACTATGGAGATCAGTATGGAGGTTTCTCAAAAGACTAGTAATGGAACCACCATATGACCAGATATTCCACTCCTAGGTTTCTTTCCAAAAGAATTAAAGTCAGAATACTATAGTGACACATGCATACCCACATTTACAGCAGCACAGTTTACAATAGCTAAGTTATGGCACCAATCTAGGTGGCTGTCAATAGATGAATGGATAAAAAAAATTGTGGTATATACACACAAGGGAGTTTTACTTCACCATAAAGAAGAACAAAATTATGTCATTTGCAGGAAAATGGATGGAAATGGAGAGTATTATACTGAGGGAGATCAGCCGGATTCAGAAAATCAAGGGCCACATGTTTTCTCTCATATGTGGGAAATAGAACCCTTTCTTAAAAATAAGTGTTATATTAAATTATAATATAGATAAATGTAGAAGTGCTCTGCTTTAAGTGGATGGAGGTGGAGAATCTAAAATCCAATCAACTGGTCTTTTTACCCCCTTATTGCCCCCCATCACCCAACACTGCACACATATATATTTAGGAACATTTGGGGTTAGTGGAGCAGTTTGCAAAACCCTGGCATGAAGTAGCTTTTTCTTTTCTTTGTCCATTTTTTGACTCTGCTACCCAGGATCTTCCACAAATGAGTACTCCAAATTACCCTCCCACTATTCTCTGATGCTACAACTTATATTCATATTCAACCCCAGCCCTCTACTCACTGTTACTTTGGATACTTCTTTACTCACTCTGCCATGCTCTGAATCATAAAACTTGGCTTGGAATTGAATGCCTACTAAATGTGTGAACCTCAGGCAGGTTATAGAATCTCTAAATGCCTTGAGTAATCCATCTGCAAGAGCTGAAAATCAGAGTGCCCACTTCATAATGCCGTTATGAGCTAACCCAGGTCAAGAAATTAGCACCCCACCTAGAAGCACAGAAGTGTCCCATAAATGCTGGCCATTATCCCATGTTCAGGGACAGCCTCAACCCTGGAGAGGAGCTCAGATGGCCCACCACGCCTGCTCCTGCCTCCAAGATGACCATTCTGAAGACTTCCGTGTCACCAAACAGTTCACCCTAGGCAAAAAGAGTCTGAAAGTCGAGTTTTCTGTGCTTACAGTTGGACTGTAAGTTTGTGAAATGTGTGGATAAAAATTCGACTTCTTTTTTTGCCCTAGTTTTAAAGGTGAAATTAGTGAAGAAAGCCCAAATCCCCATGAACTCTCTTGCACCCTTCCCATGCTTTTAAAGGTAGGCTAGACACAGAACAAGGAGGGGGTGATGATATTTCTTTCTGTGGCCTCTGTGGGCAACAGGTTAAAATGTTTATTCAAGAAAATGAGGAGCATTGGCCAGGGTGTGGGCCTGCATATCCTCTACCGCAGAGCTGCCCAACTGGCCACACCAAATGGGTTATGGTGTAACACTGATGCCCTTAGTTCTTGTAGCAGTCAGGCAGAGCCTTGGGTGTCCGGAGCCCCCAAATCATCATCCACAACCCCCAGTGGCCTCAGTTCAAATTCCAGCATCATGTGATATTATTTATCCATGTATTTTGTGATGTGAGGAGGCTGAGAAGAACTGTCCTCCATCCACGGAAGTCTTGTGCTGTTTGTCCTGCACTGATTTGGGTCTGGGTCTATTGCTTACCAGTGTGAGTGGTGGTATTGACGGTCAGGGCAGAATTTTTTTTTAACATCAAAAGTCTACTCTGTGCAAGCAGGAAAAAGAACAGGTTACTGGAATTTTTTTTAATTGGTGCATTGTAAATCATATATCATGATGAAGTTCAGAGTGATAGAGGCGTACATACATACAACACTCAGTGAGCCTTCCCCAGGTTCCTACCCCACTCTCTCACCCTCCCTGTGCAGGACATTGTGATAGGCATTGATAAATTTGTGTATGTAGATCATGTCTATTGAAGTGTTTCCTTCATGGAGTCTCCCTCCCCCTCCCCCCTCCCCCATCCCGTAGGTTCCCTCCATCACTCCACTAGAGTTTCTCCCCCTTTATCTAGAGTTCCTCCTGTTTCCCAATTTCTCCCTCGCTTCCATATATGAGGGAAAATATATGACCTTTCACTTTTGTGACAGAATAATCTTTGCCCTTTAGAGGAAAGAACAAATTCTGGAGAGGCCTGGCCTCAATGAAAGAATTTGAGGCCCTGAATCAACTTTAATGCAAGCCAGACCCAAGAACCAAGTATCAGAAAACACCACACAACATGAAACTGGACATCTTTAATAATAAGCTGCAAGGCTCCAGGTCTTTACTTGAGTTTAAAATAGAGATCTTAGCAAAGGGATTCAAGAAGAGAAATTTAAATATTTAGAACAATGTTGCTGATGCCTGACATTACAAGAAAGATTTAGTCTTTAGAAGATGCATCAACACACATCCAATCTCAGTAGCTGCAACTAAAACAGCTTCAAAACATGTCAGAAAAATGTGGAGCAACTTCAGAAAGCACAGAAACATACTGAGGATGAAAATTCCACTCTTCAAGGAAGTGGGAAGCTGATTTCTTAAGAGCATGAAGAACGAAATGGAAGAGCGAATGAACATGTTAAACACAATAAAATGGCAGAAAATGTTAAAGTGCCTACAGGACAAGCTTAAATGACAAAGTGACATGAAGCCTCCGGATGACCTCTTGTCAAAGACAGACTAAGTAACAGTTCTCGAAGACACCGTAGATGGTGGGGATGTGGGATCGAATATAACAAATGCATCAGAGAACAGAGACCTCTTAGAATGAGAATCCAAAGGAGTTTTGAAGAACCTAGTGATATAGCTGAGTAAAACACAAATGAAAAAAATAAAAAATAATCAAGTATACACTGAAAAAAATAAAATAGTTCATATACATCACATTAGAAGTCTCCAAACTGAGGAAGCTAGTAAAAACCAGGGAGATGAAGAACTTCCGTAGAAACTTTAGGGCATTTCTCAACTGGGTGAAAAAAAAAACCCAGAAATTAACTCTCACCAAATATCCAATTTGAAACTAGTTTAAGCCATAAAAATAGAGGCAAATCTATCTGAAGCTGATGACAAGATCAGCCATGCATGTAACAAATATAAGCCACAATTCTTTCGAAAAAACTCAAATAAATCACTGACTATTATTAAAGCCTGCTTATTTCCCATGAAAGGAAAGCTCGTGGCAATAGTTTGAGAGCTCTTTCAGCTGAGAGAAATTTCAATAACTTAAGAAGAGAAAAGGCAAACATTGTACAAAAGGCATATATTGTGCAAAAAAGCATACATCATATTGTGGAAAGAGTGAAATATTTCAGAAGGCATACTATGTCCCTGATGTTGGAAATGGGGTACTTCATTGAGGTTTGTGAGGACCATCAAGGAATCTTTGAGTGATCAGATCCCCAAGGAAGAAGGAGCAACTGGTGGTGATGTTAGAGAGACCTGGTCCAGGATCCTGCGTGAACCAATTGCTACCCTGTTAGGGTCAGGACTCTAAAGCAGGATTTCTCCATCAGGCTACCTCCATCCTCCACAAGAGCATGCCAAAGCTTCCCCAGGAGCTCCTGGCCTTGGTTCAACGCTCCCATCTGAATAGAGTCCCTGACAGCTGCCCTTCACCTCTACCTCATGGTCCCATCAGAGGCCAGATGTTACCCAGGGCTCCCACGAGCCATTCCTCAAAAAAGAATGCCATTTCCTTCCTTCCCCTATTCTTGAGAGCTAGGACAAATATTCTTAGGGATTCTCTCTCTACCAAGGGACTTCCCTGGTCCAACACATCCTCTATTAGCAACAAGAAATGTTTCTATACCAAGCTCAGGATTTTGTCTTTCCTCCATATAAAAGTGAGACACCTTCCAAATTGATCCAGTCTTCATCAGCCTCCTTCCCAAAGTCCAGAACTATAGCAAGATTTTCCCCCTGACAATTTTGATGTTTTCTCTATTAGTTATATTGCCATAAAGTGATTATACACTACTCAAATGGAGGCTCGATACAATTATAATTCTTAAGATAAGGCTTTATAATTGTTGATTACTGAAATGTGGATCTCTTAGGTTAATTGCATTCATTTAATTCTATTTGTAGGTAGGATAATTACAGTATTTTTGTTGTTAACAAGTCCACTAAAATCATCTAGAAACACAGCAAGTATTTTTTCATTCTCCTAAAATAATTTTGAGTTTTCTCTTTTGGTTCTGTTGCTATTATTTAATGATTATACAATAACTCAAATGGAACTGTAATAGGATTATCATTATTAGGAGAATGTTCTGGAGATGTACATTATATGTAAGTATGATCTTAGTGGTTTACACCCCATTTGATTAGTGTAGTCTAGGTTTTTACACAGTCTAATATATTCATTATAACTATTTCACATGTCTCTTCTATTAACCTAGAACAGAATTTTTTGTCTTCTAAAGTAATTTTGAATTCCCTCTTATTTATTTTCACTGCTTGTAAAGTTAAGTGATTATGCAATTGCTCAATGGAAGGGAAGCTAGGTAGAATTATAATTCTTAGGATAGTGTTTTATAAATGTAGTTTAAAGTGAATTTCATGAATAAATGTTTTCTTTTCTTTTACTAAAGATAATATTTCAATTGTTCCTAGTTAATAAATCCTCCATAATGTGAGCTGTAGTAAGAGTCTTATATGAGCCATTGTACAGTTGTAGACATTTAAAACTCAAACTCTAGCTGGGCATGGTGGTGCACGCTTATAATCCCAGTACTTGGGAGGCTGAGACAGGAGGGTCACAGGTTCACAGCCAGCCTCAGGTAACTAGTGAGCCCCTCCACAACTTAGTGAGACCCTGTTTCAAAATAAAGAATAATAAATAGGGCTGGGCATGTAGCTCGGAGGTAGAAAGCCCCTGGGTTCAATTCTCAGTACCGCAAACAAACAAACAAACAAACCTCAAACTCTATTTCTTGATTTATTCAAGGTTAATATATTTAACTAAATAAATTTTGGTTTAAAAATCATATCTATGTTTAAAATATTGCCTTTACTGCTATCTTTTCTAGAAACCTGTTTTTGATATTTTCTTATAATTTCTATAAGCTCTGAAAGTTGTACTTTAACTGTACATTATCTTGCTAAATCTTTATCAACCACTATTCTTATAGATTGTAATTTTGTGTGGGGGGGAAGGGAGACTATATTTCCATCTATGTATTTTGCATTATCTCTAGTGTTTGTTTTGAACATAAGAATATCAGGGTTTGCCAAAAAATATTTATTAACTTGAAGTTAAAGTACTATACTTTTAGTTAAGTGAATTTGAAAGCATTCTAAGTAGTGTATGTAGCCTGCGATAAGTTAGAGCCTGGGGGTTCTATCCCATAAGTATGCTTACAAAAATGGATGATCAACTTTTCAATTTCAGATAACACAATTTCTCCCCTCTAGCATCTCCAGATGAAGAAAGTAAGTAAAACCCAAGCCTTGCTTGATAGGCCACTACCATCTGTAGGGCATTTACAAAAAGAAGGGCTTACAATTGTAAATATGCATGTTTTGCACATTAGAAGCATCTCTCAAGGTCATGAGAGCCAATCTCAAGGATGTACCACCAAAAGAGTAAGACAGCAGGTGTGGTGGCGCAGACCTGTAATCCCAGTACTTGGGAGGCTGAGACAGAAGGAGCACAGGTTCAAGACCAGGCTCAGCAAGTGGCGAGACTCTCAGCAACCTAGCAAGACCCTGTTTCAAAACAAAAAATTAAAAAAAGTCTGGGGGTGTAGGTCGGAGGTAGAATGCCTCTGGGTTCAATCCTCTGGTACAACACACACACACACACACACACACACACACACACACACACACACAAGAGTAAGATATCAGTCTCTAAGACTCCATGGGAGGATAGAATCCTAACACTGATCATTACCAGCCAACAGACACAGCTAGTCTAGTCTCCATTATACCATACAATGCTGTACTTTACACTTCTCTGACTCTAGCCCCAATGTTCATCCTTCATTACTAGCTGCTATTTGGCTTTTTAAAAAAAATCACTAATTCTGTAGGTCACACAGCTGAGCTATATATTATTAGTCTCTCAATATCTTTGCTGTAGATAAGACCTGATCTGTGGGTTATGATGATAATGCTGCCTAGGTCATTTTCAAAGTACTCAAAGGCTATTTTTGCTGAAACCACCAATTCCTCATTTGGGCCCGTGCAGGTGTTCAATGGGTCACTTTTTGAGATCTAAGGGCTCCAAACTCCAACTTCACATCATGATAATGCTGCCATTTTCTGAACATATGTCCCATGAAGAACCATGAAGACTGATTATGCTTGTGTAGACCACTGACTACTTCACCTCCAACCACCTTCCTCCACACCTTAAGTCACTCTGCTTCATCATCCTATAAATATCCCCAGATCCTCTCTTGGGGCAGTGTAATTGAGGCTTGGGTCTCCCCCTCCATGGAAAGCTTCCTTGAGAATAAACTCTCTTTTGCAAAACTCATCTCAGTGATTGGCATACTATGCAGTGGGTAAAATAAGCGTGGTTCAGAAACATGAGCTGCTGGTCTCAAACTAGACTTGATGAGAAAGTATAAAGGTAATCAAGGAAATCTATGACCTCTACTGAAAAATAGCTTCCATGGTGCATGCCCTACTGTTTCCACAGGAAAGGAAAATACTACTTGCAAATACAGTAGATAGTCTTATTCCTTAATACGAAGCTTCCTGTAAATACAGTATGAAGGCTTTAAGCCATAACACTTAGAAAAGGTTCAAATTATGAAAATCTAAGGTTCTTATTATAATAATAACTTAAACATATTGCACATTTTTCATATAATAAAGCAACTCTGGAAAGTTTATCTATATATTGAGAGATATTATACAGTACAATTGGATGAGTGAACATTACAATGAAAGCCTTCACTTTTGCATTTCCTGGCTTTTGTGTGCTGTTATTATTATTTATGGTTTGAATGTTGATAGCCAAGTCAGCATTGCATAAGCCATAGAATAAGCGTGGTTTCTGCCTTGGAGCTCTCTGAATGAATTAGATAGGCAAAATAAAAAATTCATATTAAACCTCTCAATTCTGAAGACAGCTAACTCTCAAAGGTGCAAGCTTCTTAGTCTTTAGGACTTTTGTGTTTTCCATTTTTTATCATTTCTAACCTTTTGCCTTCATTTGGGCACTTCTTCACTTGGCGATGAGTGAAAAAAAATGAAGGAAGATGTCAATTTTCCTGAAAAATAACTGTTCTGGTTTTTCTGGTGCTGTGAAATTAAAGGCACGGGGTGAAGAAGTGGAATAAAGATCATGACAACGAGAACTAGACAGAGACTCCTTCACCTCTGTGCTTTAGCTGGAGCTGCTTCTTCTGCCCATGATGTCCTTTCTCTCTGATCTCCAGCTCAGAAGTTCTCACGGAGAAGCCTTCTTTGTCCTTCCCATCAGACCATGTCCTCCCAAGGGCAGGGAGTGTGTTTTACTCAGCTGTGAAGCACCAGCATCCTGCTCATTCTGTGTACTCAGCAACCACAGACAGTAGTGAATAAATAAAACCTGGAAAGACTGAGTCTAAGGTGAATACACCCATCCTGTCTTCTAGAAATGCCTAGTGAAATGTCCACCCATCTAGTCAGTCTTATTTTTTTATTTTTATTTTTTAGCACTGGGGATTGAATCCAGGGGCATTCTACCTTCGAGCTACACCCCCAGCCCTATTTTTTATTCTTTATTTTGAAACAGGGTCTCACTAAGTTGTGGAGGGCTTCACTAAGTAGCTGAGGCTGGCTGCAAACCTGTGACCCCCGTCTCAGCCTCCCAAGTACTGGGATTACAAGCATGTGCCACCATGCCCAGCTTAGTGTTAATCATGATGATTTGACCCCTGGGATAAATTTCAAAATACCAGCAGAAAACCTAAGGTATCCTGATTGGTTGTTTGCTATTTGACATATCTCTGTCTCTTCTTCGTTCCCTAATTCCGTCATTCCCTAAAACTCTTACATAGACATAGATATCTCTCTCTGTCTATATCTTTAAACTCTTCTCTTTCTTTTGTCTTTCTGCTCCATGTTTTAGGAGAATTTTTAAATTTCCCTAATTTTTAAAAAAATTCATGCTTGTATTTTTTTATCTTTTTATTTCAAATTCCTTTATTAAGGCAAATAGTGGAAAAAACATGAAAAAGCAGCTAACATATAAATAACCCAAATTTATTAACACATTTGTGTATCTATTGTTCTTATACTCTGAATGATCATTTGAAGTTGTAAGAAAATATTTTGAGCGGCTCAGACCTTTAGATAGCACTTCTTTTTATTTGTATCCCACTATGTTTGCTAGGTATTGGTTATCTACCTCAGTGACTCTTTTATATTCTTCTAGAGGTAGTAGGGGCACAAAAATTACATGACATTGCTTATTCTCTGAAGTAGCTGACACTTTTTAATCTTTACAATAAAGGATAAAATAATACTTATGACATAGCAAGCCTGAAATACATTCCATGATCATGGACTTGTTCAAAGAGACAGGAAAGTAGAAAATGGTTCCAGTGTAACAAGATCTTCTCTTTTGGAAGATGTTTGTTGTGAAACAGAAGCAGAGGGAAGATCCCTAACCTTGACATCAGAGTATAGAGACCTGGCTTTGCCTCTTGCTAGTGGGGTGACCTAATTTTATCTGCCTCTGAAATATATAATATTGACCTAATCGGTTCATTGGGAAAATTAAACAAGATGGCACACTTTTCAAAGCAATTTTAAACCTAAAAAGTGCATTCTGTAATCTTGTCTTAACAGAATTTTCTCTTCCTCTTTTTACTACCTAAATTGGCATTTATGAATTATTCTAAGTTAGAAATAAACCAAAAAACCAGGTATTTTTCCTCTTCGGAGCATCAACCCTAAGGCCAAATTAAATTTCACTGCTTAGAAAAAGTCTTCACAATATAAATTCAACAAATATATACTATATGTCAGATACATATGCCAAGAACATGTAGTTTTCTGTAAAGGGACAGATAGTATCTATTTTTGGCTGTGTGGGTTGCATGGTCTCTGTCACAACTATTCAACTCTGCTGTTACAGCACAAAGGCTGCAATAAGCAATATATAAACACATAGGCTTGGCTGCATTTCAATAAAACTTTATTTATAAAAACAGGTGGCAGGTCAGATTTGGCCAGTGGGATGTAGTTTGCTGACTCCTCCTCTAGGTGACACTGAGATGAAGAAGACAAAGTCCCTGACTTCATGGAGCTCATATTCTAGTGGGAAGAACAATAAATAAATAAACAAAAACAATACCCAATGTAATGGCTGGTGGTATAAAGAAAAATAAAATCAGAATAAGAGAATCAAAAGTGAGGAGGGAGAGGGGGAAGCTATTTTAGATAGGGACCAAAGGGATGGCCTTTCGGAGGAATTATTACTTGAGAAGAAACTGGGATAGAATGAAGAAACAATGACATGCCAGCCAGGTGAAAAAGATTCAGAGAAGAAACTGCAGACGCAAAAGCTGCTATATAGTAGAGTGAGTTGAACAGTGGCCCTCCAAAGGATATGCCCACCTGGAGCCTTGGAACATGACCCTACTTGGAATAACAGTCCTTTCAGATGAAATTAAATTAAGGATATTGAGATGAGAGCATCCTGCCTTAGGGTATGCCAGTCCTCAGAAGAGAAGGGGAAACAGACCTCGAGGGAAGAGGGGAGAAGGTTATTTGAAGACACAGGCAGAGAAGGGAGACATGCAGCCAGTGAAGGAACACCAAGCATTTATGACCACCACCAGAAGCCAGCAGAGAGCCATGGAATGGATCTCCTCTCCTCGCCTACTGAAGGAAACAACCCGCCCACTCCTTGATTTCAGACCTCCGATCTCCTCTATTAGCAAAGAAATTTCTCTCATGGAAAAATAACCATTGAGAGTGGTTATTTTAAGCCACCAAGTCTGTAGTGATTTGTTAAGGCAGCCCTAGGAAACTAATACAGATGGAAATAAGCTCAGTATGTTCTAGGAACTGCAAAACAAGAGCCAAGTGGGCAGATCCAAAGGATGTAGTTGGTGTAGATATTCAAAATATTTAAAAACCAACATGGCAGGGGCACCCACCAATGAGAACAGACATCAGTCATTAAGCCTTGCCAACGCACATTGATTAAATGGTAGCCTAAAAGGTCAGAGGGAAGATTGAAAAGGTAGGTAGGGGTCAGATTTTATCAAGGTTTGTGACCATGGAGGGGAGTTGGGATTTTACTGTGAGTATAACCAGATATCATTGGAAGGCACTGAGTGAGGGAGGACATGATTTGATGTATGAGCTTAAAAAGATCATTCTAGATGTTCTGTGAAAAAAAAATGATGGCAGCAAGAGGGCAAGAGAAGAAGTAGGACAATAAGATAGCTCTTGCAGTATGTAAGATATCAGAGGATGGTGACCTCACGCAGGGCTGCCACGCATAGTTGTGCAGGTTTTGCACAGCACAATTCCAGGGGTGCTGTTCACAACATGAATATCATCTACCATATATTAATTGCAAGAATCTTCAAGACGAGAGGTAGTAACATGCCCGAGAAAGGGATACTTTTTAAAAATGTGAACGAGGGTCTTTTATGGGCCAATGATACCCGGGCCTTGGATTAGTGGTGGGAGGGTACTGAGAAAAGGTCAAATTCAAAGTAGATTATGGAGGGAGAATCAGTTAAGTTGTTGCCACAGGGAGCGAGACAGAGAGAAGAGTTAAAATGACACATTACTTGCTTTGACTTGAACCACTGGGTGGTATCATTTACCAAAATGGGGCAAACAGGGTAATGATTCTTTGACATAGGAGGGGTATAATAATGGACTCAAGGGTTCTACTTATTCCTGTTACCTTTGAGATGCCTATTAAACATGCAAGAGCTCAAGTAGACAGTTGCATATACCAAATTAGGGGGTAGTTTCTGATAAATTCTTTCTGGCATTATTCTATTCTGAAATAATGCAATAAATTGATGCTATGTTTGATAATGGTCTAAGGTTGATTAGATGAACTGGATGCAGATCTAGTGCTCAACGACAAACAATAAAAGCATTTTCCAAAAGGTGCTCAGAATTGACTGATTATCTAGTAAAATTTATAGTGGATGAAACACATCTGGGCCTCTAGCCAAGTCACTGCTGAGCCTTTTATCACTGGTTTGTGTGGCTCAGCGCTGCCTTCATTGACTTTGGGGGGCAGAAAGTCTCTGTGGATGTTAATGTTAAGTAATCTTTAACAGTAGGGGTTTAATGAGTTGTTTTAGTGTTGGATAGTAAGTACTTCAAATCCATAATTCCACTTCAACTGCTTTTGTTATCCAACACCATCTTAATTGAATGCAACTTTTGAAAGAACTCCCAAGAGAAAATTGTTTATTATTCTTTTACCCAGATAGCCTCTCTGGGCCCTCACTGAAAATTATTTACTTATGGAAATAATGACTTTAATCAACTGTGCGTCCAATTGGATATTAATAGAATGAGACATTCTAGTATAATTATTTTATAAGGTTCATAGAAAATGAAATATGACATAAAAACTATGGCTCATGCACAAAATCTAAATGTGTTCATATTGAAAGAAAAGTATTAGGATATGCTTTGTTTGTTTTTTTTCCCATTCCCTAGACTCTCTTCACTGAAGTTGTCTCAATGAATATTGTAGAGCACAGGGAAAGGCATTTTTCCAAAGCTTCTCACCACCTTTGACATGGTAATTCTAGGGTTTAGAAAAAGAATGTCAATTTTGACATTCAATGCTATCTTCAAGTTCCCAAATGTATCAGTCTACCAAATAGGTCTTAGCTGCCATATAGTAAATAAAAAAGTCACTAGGAGGAGATTAAAAGTCATTTTTACTAGAGGAGGATTCTCCATCAATATTGATGTCTTTATATGTATGTCTATCTCTTCATCAGAACTTAGCAATATTGAAAGGCTAATTCTTTAGAAAGCATGATAAATGTTGACTTTCCCTTTAGAATAAGCACCAAAAATGCCCTGTAAATCTTGATGCTCTTTTTCAAGCAGACTCTTAACATGTATGATCACTCATCAATGGGTGACAGGCTCAGTGAGATCTTGGGATGTGGGCTGCAGAGAGAACAGTACAGGTGCCTCTCCAGGGCCTGGTGGGGGCCCTGCTCTGATGAACACTGTCCACGGCCCTTGAGCAAGTTACTTAACCTCTCTGGACCTTAGTCTCTCCATCAGTAAAATGGAGAGATGTGAAAATTAAATGGGAAAATGTACTGAAAGTGTCTCACAAAGCCAGGGATCTTCTGAGGACGTTTCCTTTCTCTTTCTGTTTTAGGCAAGAGCAGGTGAGCCGAAATGGAGCTAGTGGAAAAAGGCAATGACCACGTGGGAGTTAGAGGATAACCTTGAGGCACTGACAAATTGAAAATCCCAGGCTGGGATTTAAGAAAAGTGTCTAAGAAATCAGAATTGTTGGATGGATTTGTGAAAATAAAAGCAGGCTATATATAAAAGCAGATTCCAGGCAAGGCCTATAAAACAACTCCAGGATATTACTTAACTGTTTTTCCTCACAAATTTTTATTTTATGTAAAGACTTAGCTATGTATGCGATGTCTTCAGTTTGTAGGTTTCTAGGTTCTTTACCTTTATGAAGCACACTAACATGAAATGGGTTATGACCCTGGGCCACTCTTACTTTGTCCCGTTCAGAGGTACTTCCAAGTTCACTGCCTTCTTACAGCCAACAGACCCGTCACTAGGAGGAGAGCCATCTGTGTAGTGAGCTGCAGGTGTTTCCCTTTGGCCGCAGTTTAATGGCTGCCCCTGCTGGAGTCATTCCAGATGGCTCCACTATTAATCACCTTATTTGATCATGTCATATTTAGAATTGTTTGGAATCCCCACAAGGAGGAAAAGATCATGAGGTTTAGAGGTTCAATGAGGTGCTAAAAGGAGCCAGCCTATGATGGGAGGTCTGGCAAATTTTTCAGAGTGCACTGCTAATACTTTTTCACCCCACATCTCCATCAGCGAAGCATGGATTCTCATTGATGATTAATGGGGAAACTAGCTACTAAAGGGCCCATGAATCATCTTCCAAACCCCCGTACAGAATGAAAGCTAGTGAATCCTTCCAGAGAATGGGAGGTGATGTCCTGGCCTCTCTAACAAGAAGTATAGACCGAGACAACAGACTCTCAGTGATGTATAGCTTAGAAACAGAAACCCATGTCCATTAATGCAAAGTAGAATAGTCTGGGAAACTGTGAGTGAGATGTTAAAAAACACATACAATTTATTCCATTCTGTAAAATACAAGGAATAATAAGAATAAAATTGTTTCTTAGGCTATCAGATATCATGAAAATCACCTCTTTTAAAAGTAGACAAGAAAAATGTCTTTAATAGAAAAACACAGCAGGCATGGTTTTGTATTACATACAAATCCGTACAACCAAGAAAAGTATACAATACAAGAAAAAAAATTTTAAAAAACTTTCACAGTGTAAAATTTCACAAGAGAGACAATGTCAAATTAATGGGGTAGCAAACATATTTCTTACAAAACAGTGCCTATTTTATGGTTATCATCTATTGTTCGTTAGGTATTACTACTTGTTCTGCTGAAGAATATAACATTGTACCTGCTTATAAAAGTGCTTTAGACAAAATGTCATTTCTGAAGCAGTAATTTCTTCCTCCCTTTATGATATGCATTAGTCCAAAGGTGAATCTTTCTCTGTCCCTTGGAGTTACATAAGTATTTCTACAACTCCAGAGCATCTCTCTCAAGGACCTGAAAGCTGTTCCTTTGAAATGTAATCAGGAGGAAGAATAGGACCTCTTGTCTCCCAGTGCCCGTGGGAGGACTGAATCCTAACTTAGATAATTGCCAGCTAACAGACAGAGCTGGCCTAATCCCATTTACACTGCCCAACCCTTCGTACTTCTTCACTGTCTCACTGTTGAGCCCATGTCCCCCTCCCTGGTCCCTTAGCCTGTCTTCTTTTAAAAAGTCCAGGAGAAGGGAACTCAGCTCTGTCCCTTACCACCAGTAGTTACTGAATAAAATCTAATGTCCACTTGTGTTTATCTTTGACAGTACTGAGCTTTCATGTTTTTAGTGAAATATAATTATTATACCTGCCTAGGTGATCAAAGAACTTCAATTAATGAACAAATATGCCTTTTAAAGCATATTGAAGTCGGGTATGGTGGCACATGCCTGTAATTCCAGGATGAGACCAGAGGAAAGCAGGTTCGAGACTGACCTCAGCAACTTAGCAAGACTCAGCAACCTAATGAGACCCTGATTTAAAAAAAAAAAAATTAAAAAGGGCTTGAGGTGTAGCTTGGAGGTAGAATGCCCCTGGATTCAATCTTCAATCCCCAGTAACACACACACACACACACACACACACACACACACACAGCCAAGTCAAAACAAAAACACATTGAAGGGTCCTATGTTTGTTGAAACTCAAATTACTTTGAAATTTTTATTCATTTCCTTGGCAACAGAAAAGTTCTAGAAAATTTACTGAACACTATTTTTTAAAAACGAGCAAAAGCAGGGTTAAAAATTAGCTAAACAATTAAGTATCCAAATAGCAGTAATTTGTCAGGAATGACAACATTGCTATGAGAAGGAAATCTATTTTCTCCAGTTCCTTCCCCTTAGTAGATAGTGCTGGGGCTGAGATGAGGAGTCAGCATTTGTAACAGAGTTTTCTTTGCCATGAGAGGTTTTTAGAACTCAAAACTATTTTAAGGCCTGCAAGATTCTCTTCAGGCTGTCAGCCCCCCCCCGCCCCGTGCCTCCTGCCAACCTCCTTGCTGCAGAGAGGGAAGTGAGCGCGTTCATCAAGACGCGGGGCTAGAGTCGGGGAATCCTCAGCTCCATTTTTAGCTCTTCCATTTATTTACTGAGTGATCTTGAGGTTACTTAACTTCTTTTTATTTTGGAACTCTGGGCAGAAAAGAGAATCATTATAACTTCCCTTGGAGGATTTCAGTAAAAATTACTTTCTTATAAATATGTTCTTATTTTGCATCTCTATGACCCTTCTCAGAATTATAGAACCCCTGTCAAGAATTGTTGAGATGTGGTAGAAAATAGAAGAAGGTGCTTTTGAAAAAAAGAAAAAAGAAAAAAAACCCTCTTGCACCTACTTGTAAGAAGAAAGGTGTACCCCAAACTAAAGATTATTATAGATGTGCTTGGTCCCTTAAATTCATTCTGTTTTAGGACTCAGGGAACCATACTCTCTAGTTACAAAGAAGCCTTGTTAGAGTGACTAATCTTTTATGATTATGGTAAAATATGCATAATATAAAATTTACCAGTTTAACCATTTTTAAGGATACTCTTCCGTGGCATTGAGTATTCACAACATTTTGAGCAACATTCACATTGCTGTGCAACCATCACCACTATCGACCTCCACAACTTTATTATCTTCCCAAACACTTTGCACTTACCTGGTTCTAACTCTTTGTTCCTCCTCCCCCGCTCTTGGCAGCCACGTGCTGTATTCTGTCACTATGAGTCTGTCTACTCTAGGCGCCTCATTTAAGTGGAATGGAATCACACAATATTTGTCCTTTTGTGTCTGGCTTATTTAACTTAGCATAATGTTCTTCCTCAAGGTTCATTCACATTACAGACTGTATCAGAATTTCCTTCCTTTTTTAGACTGAATACAGAATTACTTTTTAATCTAGCCTTTTGGGAACTATAATCCCTGTCTGAATATTATCTGACTTTCATCATGCAGCCAAAGGGAAGCTAGAAGATTTTTGAGTCAATTCTTCAGTTCCTTGGAAGAGTTGAGTTCCAAGGAATATCACTATATTCACTCATAAGAAATAAGGACTTTAAAAATATATATCTCTAGTCAGGCACAGTGGTGCATGCCTGTAGTCCCAGTATTTGGGAGGCTGAGACAGGAGGATTGAAGGTTCAACACCAGCCTTAGCAACTTAGTGAGACCCTTAGCAACTTAGCAAGACTCTTCTCCAAAATGAAAAGGTCTGGGGGTATAGCTCAGGGATGCAATGCCCCTGGGTTCAATCCCAGTACCAAAGAATAAAAAAAATAAAAATAATAAAAAGAAATATCTCCAAACTAGACTTCTCAATAAATGAATTATAAAACATAAAGCATTTAATATAATAATAAAAATACAAACACACAAAAGTATAATTCAAATACAATTAAATTCTTAACATATACAATGCATTTAACATATGTTACATTGAACATATTTTATTACTTATAATGTATATAGTATATATATAGTATTTCTGATATATCTATATCAGAACATATACATAGACCTACTTATTAAATGTATCTAGAAAAATAATAAACATACCACTGAATCACACCCCTAATACACTCCCTAACTCAACATGGTGGATCTTTCATCCATGTTTTAAAATGAAAGGAGGAAAATTCTGTTGCTAACATTAATGAAAAAACTGAAGTAAAGAGAAAGACAACAACAGTTGACACTTCAGCGGCAGGTGGCCTAACACACCACTTTATAATCTGTGAAACAGGACATGCGTTGAATTTGGATAGCAATGGCTGGAAGGACTCACCAATGCCTTCTATCACTTACTAACCAAGAACGTGATATTGTTGATGGATGGGCACTTAAACTGGTAAGCTCAGAAGAACAGTCGACGTTTCCATTTGAAGTTTCATTCTAAAGTAGGTGTGGTTCGATTCATGAGTGCTTGAGACTGGCAACTGGAAGGATGAGAACATAGTTTGGCTCACTTTGGAGACTACCAGGCAGTTTAGCAGACAGAATTTCGAGCAGTTCTGTGGCCCTCCAAAGCTCCAGCAGAACACAGTCACCCATAAGTTACTCTGAAATAGGAGCCCAAGAGCTCTGACATCACTAAGAGCTGAGCCAAGTAAATGGAAGTGAACTATATATAATACCTTCTCTGGGGCAGCCTTCTGCAGTTCAGGAAGACAGCAGCTTTGCTACTATGCCTAGCTAAGACACTACTGATACTCTGATATTCACACATGCACAGACACACACACAGATAACACAGACACACAGACACACAGACACACACACACGTTGCACTTGAGAGCATACTAATAATGCACTACTGCCACCTTGTAGCTGATCATGTGAAGAATCCAGGAACAGCCCTATACCAAGATGAAGACATTCCAACCACAAGGCGTACGGCCTATGACAAGGAGCCTGTAAAATGCCAAGCGGCAGAGATCTGGTGCATAGACCCAGTACTTAAAACGCCAAGTCCTGGGAAGAATCCTTGCTTGCATGGGACACATTGCTTAGGCAGAAGTGGGGCTCTAGCACTTTGCACGGCAGCATACTGCATGTGCTCTTCACTGGAGTGGCATTCGTTAGGGCCCTCTGAATCCTCAGGAGCGGCCATGCAGCATGGAGCTGGGACTCAGTTATATTCCACAGAGATCACAATAACCATGTTTCCAATTTCCAAAAAGATGGCCGTCTAGGAAACCAGCACTGTGTGCTTTTTCCTACAGTGAGTTGGGACATTCTTTTCTCTATCCTTCAGCAGACTCCTGGCCTACTGAAGAACCAGTGAACCTATCACTGGACTTGAGGTGAGCCAACCTAGATTTGAGTCTTGATTTTCATTGCTTTTGATCAAGCCATTTGATTTCTCTAGACATCAATGTACTTATTTGAAAAGCAAGAGAAATAAGCGGATGGGCTTCTGCAAAGACTAAATGAGATGATGTATAGGAACAATCTAGTGAATACCTGGCATGGGAAAGTTCTCAACAGATCATAAATGGATTGTGAGATAATACAATCGAGACACAAGCCAACACTCAACATATATTTTAAAATGTCGTTTAAAGTGATGGCTATTTACTTTATAACCACAGTTGTGCAAGTAAGATGCCAGTCTGAAGCTATGTTTATGTTCTGTAGAAAAATGTGTAGGCTTTCAAAAAAGGCAGCTCCAATTTGGCAAAGCTTGTCCTAAGGCCTCAGGAGAAATAGTATTATTAATTTTGAGTTCCAGTATGGGGTGCCACCATATTGCATTGTAAATTAAATACATTTTCACCCCTTGACTTCCTCCACTTTGTGATAAAGACCCAACTCACATCACCAGGACTGGCCAAACTATGACTAAATAGCATAGTATAAAAATCCAGTAACTAATGAGTTAACATCATCAAGCAACATAATTCAAGGCAAAGCAAAAACAAAACAAAAAGCACTAATTTCCAGATAGCATTCATCTGCAGAGAAGGAAGTGTGAGATTTTTAAAAATCATGTTCTAATGTGGTTGGCATAGTTACGGTGCACATGGATAATCAAGTTTCTGGTATGAATTATTGTTTTCAGAGTATGAAAACAATTGGTTCATGTGCAACACAAAAAAATCCACTTTCAAAGAACATGGCATTTTAAGGACAAATTAGGTTGCTGATCATAATGCTATATTTACTTATCCACTGTATACTCAATTCAATGAACAAAGGGCCATTGTTTTCCCAGATATTGCGAAGCAGTGTCATCTACTGACAAGCAAAGTTATTTCCTTGGATTTGTCCCACTTAATCCAATTTTGAATTTCTGGGAACATTTGAGAAAAGTCGACTTAAATTCCCCTTCCTCACATTTCTGAAATGTTATTTTCCTTGAACATGGCTGGGGTTCTCCTGAGTTTTCTCAGTAAGCTTCTGTTCAGAGCAACAAGAAATCTGTCCATGTGTATGTCCACTAGTCTCCAAAAATCAGATCTGTGTGGAAAATGTTCAAGTGTCTTTGTAATTTCCATTAGAGATTCAAGACATTAAAGAGCATCTTCCAGAAGGGAAAACCTAGCAATGATCCAAAGTGGTACAGGTTCAGAAGGGAAAGGTGAGTAGGCCCCAAATGCGATGAGCAATGTATTCTCACCAAAAGGCAGAAAAACACATCATGGCCGAGTGAATGGGCCACCACTTCACACCGTGGAGGGCTCTTGTTCCCCATGGCGTACTGGGATTTCAGGCCACTCCATAAGTCAGACATGCGAAATGGGCAGGAAGCAACCTTAGAGTAAACATTAGTTTCCGTCTAGATTAGGGACAGATGCAGGGTCTGAGGTATGCCACGCTGTCTCTGATCTTTCGGATGACCAGGAAGCTGCTATCTCAAACCCTAAATTACTTCCCAGGAGTTCTAGCCCATCCTGTCTCCTCCATTACGCAGGACAATGCCTAGCACAGTGCCCAACACATGGAAGCTTAATAATGGCTACTCTCTTTTTCTCATCCTTATTTACATCCTTCCCGTCTTTATTTCCATAAAAGAAGGTGCAAGATGTTTTGTGGGTTTTGTTTTTTTGGCTTTGTGTGGAAAGGTCACCTGGAGGACACCCATTGTGTGACACTGGAAACACCATGAAAACACGCTCTTGAACCACAAGACAGGACAGTCACTCCACATTTGGTATATATGAAAAGGAAAATAAAGTTCTGGTAGACTAGTTAAAATTTTGTTTCCTTTACTTGGCAAGCTCAAAAGCCATCTATCTGAAAGTCAAAACAGCTATTTCTTGACAAGGCTAAAGCTTTAAAATGTACCTTTTTTTTAAAAAAAATTCTGGTTTCAAGTCCTCTATACTCAGGCTCATTTCACATCTTATATTATTTAAACCAAGCACTCTGTAAAATATGCCTGAATTCTACTGGCCAAAATACTACAACGAACCTTTGCTCCCCCTCCAAAAAAATTCCTCTGAACAAAAAAGGCTCTGAAGGCGCAGAACCAGCAGAGAGATATTTTACTATTGTGATATCAGATTTTGCAGAAGACAAACAAGGTTATATCGTAACTTCCCCCACCCTCAATTGCCACCACTGAGTATAAAAGGTACAGGTGACCTCAAAGCCCCCAGGTGTTATGAGCCCATTCATATAAGGTATTAGGAGGTCTTAGTACTGTCTCCCATAACTGGCCTGTAAGTTCTTTGGATGTATATACCATGTTTACTCCTCACTTCTCTATTATTTTTAATTTTCTTAAATTAAAAAAATTATTGTGCATTATAACTATATAATAGTGAGATTCATATTGATATATTCATATATGTACTCTTCTTTTTAATGATGGGCTATAGCATCTAAAACAGGGTTATTTATTAGAAATATAATGGGAGCCACACTTGTAAATTAAAAAATTTTAAGAGATATTTTTAAAAGTAAAAAGAAATAGGTAGAATTAATTATAAAACATGTTTCATTTGACACAATCAAAATATTATAAGTTCAACATATTAATCAATATAAAGTTACTAATGAGCTTTTGTTTTTGTTTTTAGTACTCAGGATTAAACCCAGGGGCATTCTACCTCCGAGATACACCCCCAGCCATTTTCATTTTTATTCTGAAACAGAGTCTTGCTAAGTTGTTGAGAATGGCCTTGAACCGGTGATTCTCCTATCTCAACCTTCCAGGTACTGGGATTACAGGTGTGTGCCACTGCACCTGGTTTAATGAGATATTTTATATCTTCTTTTTATGCACTGAGTTTCCAAAACCACATGACAGCTCATCTCAATTTGGACTAGCCACATTTCAAGTGCTCAATAGCCACATATGGCTAGAGCTTACCCTATTGAACAGTGTAGATCATCATTTCTCTTCATTTTTAACTAAATTCTACTTTCTCAAAATTACAGGTTTAATTTTACTCTTGAGCTAAACACAGTCCTGTGTTCAGAGAACACAATTAACAAGTAGTTGACTATCCACTGCATAAGTGTTTCTGGCTTACGGATACACACATGCATAGCTGTCAAGGCTTCATGTGAAACACCTAGCATTACAGTTAGCACTTAACTCTCATCTAGCTGCTCACTGGTCCCAGGCACTCACATGTATTATTCTATTAATCCCCAGGACTCTCTAATGAGGTAGGTAATATAAGTGTACTCATTTTGCAGGTGAGGAAACTACATCTCAGCTAAGTAGCCTGTCCATGCTACTTAGTAATGCTGCTAGTAAGAAGCAGTGTCACAAGCTAAATTGAGATAATCTAGTCACAAAATTCTCGCACTTAGTCATCACACACTCAGAGTATTCAGACGACTCAAGGAGAGCCAAGGGTATCCAATTTCACTGGTGTCTAATTTAATGTGATATAAAAATGAAGGTTAAAAGGACTGGAAATGAAATAAATAATGAGAGAGTAACTAAGCAAGGAAAAAAGGTACAGGGCAGGCCATCTAGAATGTCCATTTCTTTTGTCTGACATGAGAACACTCAATATATATCTTTCCCTTGAGTGGACAGGAAGAAAGTAATTATATGGGCTTGATTTAACTCACCTGGGTGGTTACAAAAAATAAGTCTATACTGGAAAGTGCTTTGTTTAGGGATGTGAGGAAATTACTTGTGGGCATCTACAAGTAAGGATCCATTAAGTTTATCATCACCAGTAGAAACATTGCCACCAAAATAACCATCCCCAAACTGAAGCAGAGTTATGGTGCTTTGATTATCAAAACTTACATTAAATAGGAAAATTTTACTGAACAGTGAAGAGGGAACTCAGGGCAGTTTTCTCAATGCTGTAGTTATACAAGGTAGGTGCTACTTAACTCCTTGAAGGTCTGCTTCCCTTTTAAAACCCTCATTTACCAGCCTCCTCCGCCCCTGCACACACCTCCTGTCCCACTAGAGGGTCATGAGCAGAATGAACATTTACTATGCACTTTCCTAAGGTTCTGGCTGGAGATGGTACTGAACTCCAGCCTCTTTTACTTTTATACCATGTCTTAAGACCAGTCCTGCACCACTTATAACTGAATTAATTGCTTAGTTTATTGCATCATTTACAAATCTTTGGTTTAGAAAAGATAAAATGTTTCATGGAAATCATGAAGGGTCAATTGGCCCATGTTAAAGTCAACCATAACATAATATCAACAGTTTAAAAACTGTAATTAAACTTTTTTCCTAATACTTTTTTATTATGAGATATTTTATGGGCTTTCTTATATTTTCACATCTAAAATCTGATTTTTATAGAGCTTAAAATGAGCTTTTTAATGGAGTTTTTAAAAAATCAATATTCCTTAGCAGCACTGGATTGAATGCTATTGTGGCTATCCATTGAAAGCAGTACTTTCTTAAAGTTTGGGGCATAATTTTCTAAAGGATGTCACTCTGATAAGACAGGATTGGGGTTACTTTATTTCCATGACATGCCCTGACATCAGATCACTGGTAACTGTAGTAAGAAACAGCAAAACAGAGGATTGGCTGGTAGGTGTGATTCTTCTGTTCATTCATTCATTTCCCCCTGATTTGTTTGTTTTACAAGTTCATGTTAAGCTCCTGCTGTGTGTGGCACTGGAGACAGGCACAGTCCATTATTGGAGAAGTCACTGTCTTACGAGGAGAGTGATGTATAAATAACAGGATCACACCAGCAAGCAAAAACTAGAAGCATCCAGGCTAGATGGCACACTTCTGTAATCCCAGTACTTGGGAGGCTGAGACAGAAGGATCACGGGTTCGAGACCAGTCTCAGCAACTCAGAAAGACCCTCAGCAATTTAGTGAGACCCTGTTTAAAGAGAGCTGGGGATGTAGCTCAGAGGTAGAATGTCCCTGGGTTCAGAACTCAGTACCAAAAAACCAAACCAAAACAAAACAACAATTAGAAGCAGAGTTAATGGTCACTGTTCATTTAACAGAGCATACACTACTTTTCCCCTTCACTTCTTGCTTAACAGGATCAAAAAGCCCCTTTATCACAGTTCAGAGCCACTGTCACATCACCTGGGAGCTACAATGCTAGACATACGCAACGAGGCATTTGATCAACTGCTCCTGAAAAGACACCAAATAAATCTGTGACGTACTTATGCACAGTGCTACTTTCTCCGCTACCAGCGCTCCTCTACTTGACACTGTGTCATCTGTTTAGCCTTTTTGGGTTTCCACCCTTCATTTCTATTTTTAGTTTTATTCTCTGTTACAGGAAAACTCTGAGTAGTTCTCACCCCTGGCTGCACATTAGATTAGCTCGGGGAGTTTAAAAAATAGCCAGATGCCAGGATTTCTCCCCTGAAATTGTGTTTTAACCGGTTTATGGCGCAGCTCTGACATCTGTGTTTTTCAGAGCTCCCTGGGCAGCCTTGTGGAACAGAAGGAATAGGTTCCAAACAACTGTTCTATTGGAGAAGCCTGAGGTGCCCAACTTGGACAAAGTCACAGACTCCCTTGGTACTCCTGCACAGCCCTGCGTAGGAAAGAGCTTGCTCCCCTCAGGGAGAGGTAGTCAGCAGAACATTCAGTGGGAGGCAGGAAAGAGGCCAAATAAACAAACTTCACGGAGATGGGAAAGTCTAAAACCAGTAAAAGAAAATGTGGACTATCAAGAAGTTTGAAAATGAGTGCATGGAAGCTGAAAATGTTTCTCTGCCTAAAGGTTGAGGAGCAGGTAATCAGTAACATAACCTGTGGACGTCTAATCAATAGACATCCTGCTAGCTATACAGTATTTTTGTACTTTCACTATGGGCGGCAGAGTAATCTTACAAATAGTTATCCTGGGTCCAATCCAGGAGATATGCAGCCCAGGTACAACCAAGAGCGAGTTGGGGAAGGATGTGTTCATCAATCTCATAAGTCAGGGACCTGCTTCTGATAATCCTAGCTTCCTTTAGGATCACCATGGTTTTTTTTACATAAAAGTTTCTAAAATTTAAATAATCAACTCATATTTCCAGGCTCTGCTATCACTAGAGGTAGAACAAGGAGCTTTCTAGGTGATTCTTTGAGTACTCTGAACATGCCTGGAAGCCAATATTGAGAATTCAAGGAGGTTCCAACAATCTACAGAAGTTGGTGATGGATTTAATACTGTCTGAAGTGCTTGGAAGCATTTCCTCCAGGCATTTAGCCTCCAAAGGCAATAAGGGTGCTTTTACTTGGAGTTTTTCCATTTGGGGATGGGAAACCAGGCAGTGTAGAGGGAAAAGTAAGTTCCAGGCTTTTCCAGAATAACTACATGTCCTAGCAGGTTAGCTAAACCTCTGATAGAGTTACTTCAACCATAAAATGGAGAAAATGGCATTGCATAGCTTCCAAAACTTTCCTAGTTATAAAAGGATATGAATTTATTGAAATTAAATTTTGTAAGAGTTTGGAGACAGCACTCTATTTTTTGTTTAAGAGGCAAATATTAGCCGGTAGGTAATATTTTTAAAGCGGGCTTGAAAATACTTGTCAGTTGCCTTCTTCAAGGAAAGTACACAATTACAGATGTTCATTAAAAGAAGAACTCACCTCCTATAAGAGGGGTTCTCGAGTCATGAAGGAATTCATCACATGGTTATTTCATGGTTATTTTGGAGAGAGGAAAAGAATCAGCAACACTTGTAAGGTCAGTGTCCTTGGTAGGAATGGTTTCTGGGCATTCAAGAACAGAAAGGCTTAACTTCATGGTAGTTTTAAAGTAGTTCATCAATCTTTTGTAAGTTTCCATGTACCTAGAGGAGAAAACTTTAGAGACTCTGCTCTAGTTTTAGTGTAATTGGAAGAAAAAATCAGAGAGGAAATGAGAAAAGATAAAAGAATATGTTCCAACCCATTTCAAAGGTCATAGGGTCTGAAAAGATCCCTTACAGAGTCTGGGACGGCTGAGACTGGACTTTACTACTGTGGGGAAAGAGAGATCATTCTAATGATAGCAAATGGATGTAAATGCTAATATGTGCTTTCATTTTCTCAAGCTTTATGATTATATGAGATTGGCATAATTATTATTTTCCCATTTTGTAGATGAGAACACAAAGGCTGAGTTGGCTAGTCTCAGAATTGGTAAGGGGAGGTGGAAGAAAAAGTCAACACATGGTTCCCCTTCTATTTACTCCTCATTCCACAACTTGTTCATTTCTTTTTTATTTTCCTTGCATTCAACTGCCCTTACACGTGGCCCCTAGAAGGCTTCTCAGCACTTACTCTACTTTCCTCATAACTTGTCCTCATCTGAGGTTGCACAATCCCTCAATAGGAAGTCTTTGGTGACTGTGGGTTTAATAGTTTTCTAGTCAAGTACATACCCATTAGTACAACTCATTTGTAAAATGGGATTTCTATGGAAAAGAGATGAGAGAAGAGGGACTCAGAGAATTCTGCCAAGGCTTCCAAGACTTAGTTTTTTTAAAGTGTGCATATACGTGGGAGAGTCGAGTCTAACAGTGACAGTGAGCACGGGACATCTCTGCTGCATTACCACTGGCAGCAATGTTGCACATGGCCCCTCCTTCTATATTCCTCTGCTCCCTCCCATTTAGTCCCACATGTATGCCTCATGATTTGCTGATAGGTATCATCTGAAGGATAAGAACCAAGTGACCAGTGTTACTCTAAGTGAATTGACAGCTCCAATCACCCTCCAAAAAATTCTTTAGAAAAAGAGCAAAAGCACTGTTTATAAAAGCAATAATCTAAACTACAAAATCCCTTAGTACAACTTGCCAAGCAAAAATAGATTGATTTTCCTGACTAGGCCATCGTAAAATACAGAGTCTATTTAGGATAGGACTATTCTTTGTGATTTGGCTTAATCCAGAAATACTACTGAATACTGAATTAAAATGGGCCACATGGTGCAGTAAACTAATTCATCCTCATTATGCCTGGTTATTGTTAGCAGGAACTGAGTCAAACACATTGGTCAGTGATGGTGGCTGGGCAGGGGGAGCTGTTTCCATGATCTCTATCAATCATGTCAAGCCACTTCAGCAAGCATAGTATCTTAATATAAACCCTGTGCTTGCTTGGCAAATATGCATTCAAAGCAAGAGCATCAACCATTACTCTTCCCTTTCAATTCACGATTGTACCTAAGCCCCTCTGGTCAAGGAGCTGCAGGCTGCCTCTGGTGTGGAGAGCAGACACCTGAAGACTGGAATCATAAGACAGTGATTGAGTCTTAAGGGATGTTCGTGGCAAAATGGGCTCTTTCCTGAGTTTTCTGTCTCCTTGTTTTTTCTTCTCATTTGCTTGCTTTGTTTCTTACTTTGAACTAACACTAAGATCTGATATTCTAAAATTTGTCATTGCCATGAGAGATCAAGAGATTTGATTTGACTTGTGGAAGGGAAAACATCATAGATATAAAGAGCACTGTCCTTGGAGCCAAAGAGATCTAGGTTGCAGCCTTGCTTCTGCTCCTTAATAGCTATGTGACCATGGGCAAGCTACTTAACCTCCTTAAGCCACAGGTTTTCAATATGCAATGTAACAGGGATCATATTACCTACCATAATATTGTCTGAATGGGGTCTGAGGAGATCAAGTATGTAAAGTAATGATGACACTGCCGTCATGCTCACCACCTAATCTAATCAAAATGAAAGGATTAGAGCTAACTAGAGGAAAACTACATCCTTTCCAGAGTTCGTAATTGATACTCTTCTGCATATAGACTTCTAATTTAGATAAAAGCTAGTTTGCTTGCTATCAGTTAATTTAATACCTTTTAGGAGAACATACTTGCTATAAGTTAGACTTCCACCACCTCTCCCCAAGTGACAACTTACCACCAGACTCTTTTACATAAACTGCTTTTTCAGCTTAACTATAACCATGAGAGATAGGTCCCACATTCCCTGTTTTACAGAGGAGTTCCAGAGACACTGTGTGATAGGCCTAAATCTGTACAGAGTCAGAATTTGAACCTATGTCTTCTGATTTCCCTGCTGTTACCTCTGGTTTTCCAAACATCAGAAAACTTCCAATAGGAACAAACCCCCAGTGAACATATATATGGTGTGTGCCAGGTGCTGTTCTAACCACGTTAGATGCATAAACTTATTTAATCTCATGAAAACCCTAGGATGTACATACTTATTTCATTATATAGATAAGGAAACTGAGGCACGAAAATTTGCTTATAGTGACATAGATAGTAGAGTTGGTGTCAGAAACCAGACCATTTCTCTCTAAAGCACTGTTAGCCACCATGCCACAGAGGAGACCCAGATTATAAGATACTTCCTGTCAGAATAAAGGCAGCCAGGAGTTGTTATACTGTGAATTTTGTTGACACAGACTCTTTCTCTTTTCTCCTTTATATCCCATACCCTAAATGAAGTTTTGGTATATTTTTTCATTGGCAAACACTCCTGTGTGTTCATCAGCATTTGTGGAGTACTTCCATCCTATGAAAATACCAAGTGGCCAACCTTGATGATACTAAAAGTGAGGAAATGAAACTGAAGACTAGGAACACTTCCCACTATCACTCAGTGAGATATCGGTGGCAGAGACGGGGGCACTCATCATTCAGTTCAGGGCTCCATATTCCCCAGGAAGATCACATGGAGTTCCTTTGGGGTCTTTCCTGTCAATCAGGCAAATTTGGCTGGTCTAGATATACAGAGCAGGCTCCACTTCCAGATTCCTGGGGAAACTCAATCCCTTCATAATGCTTTATGATGCTCGAAGCTTGGTGTGGGGGTTGGGCATTCCTGGATGGTGGCTGCCTGGATGACGGCTGAGTCTGTGTGTGTTGGCAAAGCTGGACCCAAATGAGCTTCCTCTTCCCCCTTAGGCAGTGAGCTGCAATTCTGAATAAAGTAGACAGAGGCACCATCCATGACACAGTGTCAACCCCCACACCAAGCTTCGAGCATCATAAAGCATTATGAAGGGATTGAGTTTCCCCAGAAATCTGGAAGTGGAGCCTGCTGTATATATCTAGACCAGACTTGGGGGCAGTTACACAAATACTAACATTTCAGATTCACACTGCCTTGACCAACTTCAACATGACAGAAGCTAGCATCTTTCTGAGCTTCCCAAAGAGGTCCAGGTGGCTTAAAAGAGATGTGGGGGGGGGGAAGGAAGGCAATATTTAGCCCAGGCCCTAAACATCTCTCCATCAACACAAATTATTAGGCCACATTGTCTCATTCTCCAATCAAAATTAAAATATCTTGCTTATGTTAACCCTGTCATGGAGATTTTATTTTGATCCAAATTTTAACTTGGTGAATCCTCTTAGAAACTTATTTTTCCCTTTAATTATATTTGACTGGTTAGTACTCATGGCATTCTTCATAGTTGTTCTTCCCTTGCTGAGGGAATGAGGCATCATTAAAATGATACTAAAATCCCTATGCCAAGAAAGAAAAGTCACACTCAGATATTTGACTTTCCCAGTAATAGGAATAAACTTAACCTAGAAATCACAATTAGTATGGAAATAACAACCCTTTGGGAATAAATTCATTTATTTTGTTTATAGTATAAACTCTTAATGGCCCAGGGACTTGTAGTAGTTATGCCATCTGGAAGATGGTTAGAAATGTGGAATCCCAGATCACCAGAATCTGAATGTTTTAGCAAGATCTCTGGGTGGATCATGACCATGTTAAGAGTTTAAGAAGCTCTGGTCTAACCTCTCTGAGGGCCTCTGCTATGATCATAGTTTGTAAACAGAAAATTCATTACTATTTCCCCTTTCATCTTGATTAGAAATCTCCTTTAACTATTAGCCTTCTATCACTTCCTAAATCTAATTATAATTGAGTTCAAATTTCCAGAAATTTTTGAGTATTCTCACACTTAGATCAAGTCCAAGAATTCTTCCTAACCTGGACATCAACCAGATTTCGATGGGTAACCAGAAACATCAGAGTGCTCAGCCAGATGATAAATTACCTATAGTTTGAGCAGTTGCAAATAAATGGATGTATTCCAAGCTTCAAGGAATGCCAGTGTTTTCCCATCTGACTTACTGCCCTTTGGCTTAAGGAGCAAAAGTATAGACACCCAGAATATACACAGACCTTTTGTTGAGACTAGAGCCTTGGTCTGAGGAAGTTGTGCACTGCACAATCCCCGGGGCCATGTTCACATCATGGTTTATGCATGTCTTGGTTTTGTAACTGACAGTATGAAATGATGGAGTACAAATGTTCTAAGCTGTTGTGGCTTAGGCTGCTTTGCATGGGAATAACATGGTGATGTACAGATGAAAGATTAACTTTAAGCTCCGACTCTGCAGGAGAGATTACCCATGAAAGGGGGTTCCCAAAATGGGAAAGAATGCCCTCTCCAAAGCCAAGTGCTGATCCCAAGGGACTACAAGGAGAATACAGAGACGCAGTTGCTTAGGTTAGAAAGACAGAGCCCAAAGAAGGTGCACCAGGCAGAGTAGCCTCCAGAGAGGTCCACACCCTAGTTCGCAGAACCTGAGTACGTTCAATTACATGGCAAAAGCGATTTTGCAGATGGAATAAAGATTCTGCACCTTAAAATAGGGAAACTATCAGGGATTATTGGAAATGGACCAATCTAATCACATGAGCTCTTAAAAGCAGACAATGTTCTCTGGCTAGAGGCAGAAGAAATGAGGCAGAAGAGAAGACAGTCAAAGCATGCAAAAGATCTGATATGCTGTTGGTGGTCTGAAGACGGGAACGAGACAAGGAATGCAGGCAGCTTGAAGAGAGGCTCCATTGTCAGTCTTGTGGAAGCAGGGGCCTCAGCCTCCAGCCACAGGAAAGTGATTTCTGCCAAGATCTGAGGGAACATGGAAATAAGTTCTTCCCCACAGCTTTCAGAAAGCAATGGGGCCCTACCCACATCACGATTACAGTTTGTGGGACCTGAAGCAAAGAAACTAGCCGAGCCCACTGGACCCCTAACCTGAAGAACTCTGAGATAGTAAATTTGGAGTGTTTCAAGCAGCTAAACCGGTGGTAATTTGTTTTTGTTTTTTAAATTGTTATTGGTGCTTAACAATTATACAGAATAGCAGGTTTCATTATGGTATACTTATATGTGCACATAACCTAATTTGATCAATTTCATTCCCTAGTACCGCCCCTTCTCCTCCCTCATCCCCCTCTATCCTACTGGTCTCCCTTGTATTTCTATGAGACCCCCCTTTTTTCCTTTTTTTCTCTCTAGCTTCCATTTATGAGAGAAAATATACGACCCTTGACGTTTTGAGTCTGACTTATTTTGCTTAACGTGATGCTCTCCAGTTCCATCCATTTTCCTGCAAATGACATAATTTCATTTCTCTTTATGGCTGAATAAATCCCTATTGTGTATAAAAATCACATTTTCTTTATCCATTCATCTATTGAGGAACACTTAGGCAGGTTCCATAATTTAGCTACTGTGAACTTTATTGCTATAAACATGGGTATGTATGTATCTCTATAGTATGCTGACTTTAGTTCTTTTGGGTAGATACTGAGGAGTAGTATAGCTCAGTGGCCCTCCATACTGATTTCCATAGTGGCTGTAGTAATTTATATTCGCATCAACAGTATATAAAAATTCATATTTCCTAGCATCTTCACCTACATTTATTATTATTTTTATTCTTGACGATTGCCATTCTAACTTGAGTTAGATGGAATCTCAGTGTGGTTTTGATTTGCATTTTGCTGATTATTAATGATGCTGAACATTCTTTCACACATTTGTTGTCTCTCTCTCTCTCTCTCTCTTTTCTTTTTGTGGTCCTGGGGATTGAACCCAGGGGCATTCTACCTCTAAGCTACATCCCTAGCCTTATTTTATTTTTTTATTTGGAAACAAGGTCTCACTAAGTTGTTGAGATTGGCTTTGAACCTGCAATCCTCTTGTCTCAGCCTCCCATGTACTGGGATTACAGACATGTGCCACCACGCCTGGCCTGTACTTCTTTTAAGAAATGTTTGTTTAGTTCATTTGCCCAGCAGTTATTTGTTTTGTCAGCCATAGAAGGATTGAATATTAACCTATCGAATTTAAGTGCACCAAATTACTTCAAGAATGAAGTTATACATGGAGGTTATATTTACCAAAGAGATATAAAATATTAGGTGGAGGCTGGGGGTGGTAATGAACACACACCTTTGATCCCAGCAGTTCATTTGTCAATGGGATATTAAGCATGCTTATTAACAGCGTTGACACAATTTTCTAATTAAATGCTTACTAATTAGCTTCATGATTCTTCTCATAGTAACACATTAGGCCAAATCATGAAGATGTTAATATTTATGAATGAAGACATTCCCTCACAGCAGAAAGACGGGCAGAGTCACACTTGTCTGCCTCAGTGGCAGGGTCGTGTCCTTCAGGAACAGCAGCCATTAGATGTGAGTAAAATACAGGTTACAAAATAAGCACTCTAAGCAGAGGTCAGCTAGCTTTACCGGTAAATGGGCAGAGAATCAGTGTTTCAGGCTTTGCAAAGCAAATGGTCTCTTTCCCAACTCCTTAACTCTGCCTGTCCAGCATGAAAGCAGACATAGACAATATGCAAATGAGTAAGCATGGCTGTGAGCAGATAAAACTTTATTGACAATGAAATTTGAATTTCATGGGATTTTCACATAATGAACTATTATTCTTCTTTTGATTTTTCCCCAAGCTTTTAAAAAATGTAAAATCCTTTCTAGACTTGCAGATGATACAAAAAACAAAACAAAACAAAAGGCAGTGGGCTGAGTTGGCTGATCCCTGTTGTAAAAGTAAGGCTGCACCTGTACAAAGCAGGCACAAGGATGAACACAGGATGGATGGAAAACGCCTTTGGGATACTCTGAGTAATATGGAAATCAGCAAGAATATCTGCTTTGCAGAAGGAATGAAATATTTACTTGTTAGAACTCTGGCTTGACAAAGAAAATTTGTCTATGTATTGATATTGATGTGTGATAATTTAATAATTTAATGGCAGTGCTGTTAGGGGTTGAATTATGACCCTCTTCCAAAAGATATATTGAAGTCCTAAGTGTGACTTTATTTGGAAATAGGGTCTTTATAGATGTTAGAGTGAGTTCATTAGGGTGGGCACGTATCCAATGACTGATGTCCTTATGAAAATGGGAAATTGGGACACAGAGACCAAACAAAAAGAGCCCCATGCAAAGATGAAGGCAGGGTCCAGGTGATGCGGCTGAAGCCAGAGAATCTCAAGGATGCCAAGAGAGCATCAGAGCTGGGAGAGGTGGATAAACAGACTATCAAAGCCCTCAGAAGGAACCAGCCCTGTCAACACCTGACACCCTGACCTAGGACTTCTTTCCTCTACTGCTGCAAGACAATAAATTTCCACTGTTTAAGCCACCCAATTTATGGTACGTTGTTACAGCAGCCACAGGAAATGAATACAAGTGCCTTTAGGCCTTTCAGAGTTAAGTTTGTAGAGAGATATCTCTGTATGTCTTTTTTCCTTTTATCAAAATAACCGCATGCTGTTAGAAGGAGCAATACTAACAAATCTAATTCTTGGAAAATCTGGGTATGGGAGATTGGGTACCAGTTTGGACACTTAAGAAGAACATATCTAAAATCTAGCCTATTTGTTATGTTAAAAAATCAATATTAGTAAAGTCACGTCTGTAGGCTAGAAATTCATATGTGCTACCTACAGGTGACTTGCTAATATAGAGTGGCAGTTTGATCAACATGTACTAAATGTAAAATGAAATATAAACTGCACTAAATGTATAAAATTGAAGACCTTTGGATTTGGAATAGAATGAAAGAAAAAAGCCCAAATTCTATGGTTTATTAACCTCCTTCCCTGTCACACCTCTCCAGATATATTAATAATTATGTGAAGCCGGGCGTGGTGGCACACGCTTGTAATCCCAGTACTTGGGAGGCTCAGATAGGAGGATCCGGGTTCGCGGCCAGCCTCAGCTACTCAGAGAGGTCCTCTACAACTTAGCGAGACCCTGTTTCAAAATAAAGAATAAAAAATAGGGCTGGGAGCCGGGTGTGGTGGCGCACGCTTGTAATCCCAGTACTTTGGGAGGTGGAGACCAGAGGATCCGGGTTCGCGGCCAGCCTCAGCTCTCTCTCGCTTTCTCTCTCTCTCTCTCTCTCTCTCTCTGCCTGTCTCTCTCTCTCTCTCTCTCTCTCTCTC